>VSMD01132378.1:0-85619 GCA_008750895.1 Mirza zaza | reverse complement strand
TATTGATTCTTAGCTGTTTGTGTTGCTGCTTGTTTGATTGATCTGGTCACGTCTCTCTTTTGAAAGCAGCCTGCTCTCAACTCCATTAGCTAATTATATGACCAGTGGCGCCCATGGGCACTCCCAGGTGGGATTCTAGGAGCGGCTTGACTTCACCTGCTCTCATGATGTGTAATCGCTCCTAGCTCTGCTCTTTGTGGAACGTTTAGACAAACGTTTGCTGCCTGCTCTGAGGCTTCTATCATGGTACTTTGTGAAGAAGGCACACCACCCCAGTGAGATGTTTGACATATACTCCTTTTAGTTAGCCATAGTCAGTTTATGTATCAGTTAGAAAAGAAATGGGTATTTGAAAGGAGTAGTCATGATTTGGTTCCTACCTATCTCCCCACCCTTATCTTCTGTCATAGATATTGATATACATGAACACTTTACGCATTGTTTATGTATATTTTTATTTGTGCTTCCACCTATCTCTCTCTCTCTCTTTCTCGTTTATGCACTTGTACCCCCAACTCTCTATAGCAGTGGTAGCAATCTCAAAGTCCCACAGAACCTAAGTATCTTAGTCTTTTCAGGCTGCTATAACAAAATACCACAGTCTAGGTGACTTACAAACAACAGAAATTTATTTCTCACAGTTCTGGAGGTTGGGAAATCCAATATCAAGGTGCTGGCAGTGGCCAGGCACAGTGGCTCATGCCTATAATCCCAGCACTCTGGGAGGCTGAGGCAGGAGGATAGCTTGAGGCCAGGAGTTTGAGATCAGCCTGAGCAAGAATGAAACCCCTGTCTCTACAAAAAAAAAAAAAAATTATCCGGGTGTAGTGCCACATGCCTATAGTCCCAGCTACTTGAGAGTCTGAAGGAGGAGGATTGCTTGAGCCCAGGAGTTTGAGGTTGCAGTGAGCTATGATGATGCCACTGTACTCTATCCTGGGTGACAGAGCAAGACTCTATCTCAAGAAAAGGTGCTGGCAGATTCTGTGTGTGGTGAAGGCCTTTTTCCTGATTTACAAATGGCGCAAATGCCTTTAAAGTGCAGACAAATCAAACTCTGTCATCACTGCATGTAATAGCCAACTTGCATGTCACCAGTTTAAGACTTGTGCCTTATCGCTTTTTACCTTCTTATTTTTGCCCATGATATTTCCTCTGTTCTTAGTACTCCTTTCCCAAGTTATTTACCTGAAAAATGCCCATTAAAATGGCACCTCCTTTTCAAAGTCTTGTCTGATCTCTTTCTTTATGGGACATTAGTTAATTCTAGCCCCACACCATTTATCCTTGTATATATAACATTTATAGTACTTCTTGACAATCTACTTTTTAACTTGTCTCCACCAATAGCCCATGGTCTCTTTCTTTATGGGACATTAGTTAATTCTAGCCACACATCACTTATCCTTGTATACATAACCTTTATAGTACTTATGACGATCTATTTTTTAACCTCTGTTCACCAATAGCCCATGCTTATTTTTTTGTAATTGTGGCAAAATAGATAAAACATACATTTGGCATTTTAACCATTGTTAACTGTACAATTCAGTGGCATTAATTACATTCACACTGTTATGTAACCATTGCCACTAAATCTAAAACTTTTCATCACGAACAGAAACTCTGTACCCAGTAAGCAATAACTCCCTTCAAGTCCTCTATTTCCTTATTGATATTCTGTCTAGATGGTCTATCCATCATTGAAGGTGATGTATTGACATCTACTACTATTATTGTAGTATTATTGTATGTATATGTCTTCCTTCAGTTCTGTCAATGGTTGCTTCTAATTTGGGGGTGTTGTGTTGTTTGGTGCATATATATTTATAATTGTTATATTTTTCTTGTTGAATTGACCCTTTTATCAATATGTGTTGTCCTTCTTTGTCTCTTGTAACAGTTTTTGACTTAGAGTCTATTTTGTCTGATAGTGTAGCCACCCCAGCTCTTTTCTGATTATTATTTGTATGGAATATCTCTTCCCATCCTTTCACTTTTAATCTATTTGTGTCTTTGGATCTAAAGTAAGTTTATTCTAGACTGATAGTTGGATTACATTTTTAATCTATTCTTTGAATTTATGCTCCTTTTTTAGAAAGCTTAATCCACTTATATCTAAAGAAATTACTTGTTAGGAAGTACTTTTTCTGCCATTTTGCTATTTGTATTCTGTATGTCTTCTACAGTTTTTTGTGCCTTATTTCTCTCATTGCTTCATTCTATTTTGTTGATTTTTTGTAGTGAACCCATTTTTATTCCCTTCATTTCCTTTTGTGCATATTCTATATTTTCTTTGAGTTTACCATGGGGATTACATTTAACATCCAAAATTTATATTTTGAGTTGATATCAAATTAACTCCAGTTAATTAACTCCAGTTTTAGCATACTAAAACTCTTTTCCTGTATAGTTCCATTCTGCCTCTCTTTTTGTTGTTTTTGTCTCAGCTTACATCTTTATACATTGTGTATCCAATAACATAAATTTACAATTTTTATGTATCTTTAAGTCATGTAGAAAATAAAAATTGGAGTTATAAGCCAAAAACACAATTATATTTGCTCATGTATTTATTTTTACCAGAGATCTTTACTTCTTTGTATGGATTCAAGTTATTGCCTAGCATGTTTTCATTTCAACCTGTTTTAGCATTTATTGCAGGGCAGGTATACTGGTAATAAACTCAGCTTTTGTTTATCAGGGAATGTCTTAATTTCACCATCATTTCGAGAGAGAATTTTTGATTTTGTCATCCCATTGCCTTCTAGCCTTCATTGTTTCCGGTGAGAAATCAGCTGTTATCTTATGGAGGATTCCTTGTATGTGACATGTTTCTCTCTTGTCTCAAAGATTTCTCTTTGTCTTTGGCTCTTGACAGTTGATTATAATGTGTCTTAGGGAGGGTCTTGTTACGTTTATCCTACTTGGAGTTCATTAGGTCTATTGTCCCATGCATCTGAGAGTTGTTAGTTCATTCTGTAGTGTTTTCAGTAATGTTCATCACTCTTCCAGCCTGAGCTCTGAGTTAAGCAAAACAGAGATGAGTGCCTTCTATCAGTCTTTCAGGTAGCCCCTAGACAAGTTAGAATGGATACACACAATAATTAACAAATAAGGTCTACTCTGATCTCTCTGGGGTTAGGGACCAGGGTCCTCATCTGGGAACAAGAGCAGCTGCTGCTTTAAGACCAAAACTATTGTTATGCTGGGAAGGGCATGGCAGAAGGGCAAGTAAAATTGTTACAAAAATTTCCTACAATATCTTTTTCTTGATTCAGTGCTCACTTTGCTCCTGAAAATTTTTGACTGATTTCCAGAGTTCTGAAAAATTTGGTACTGACAGTTCCTGCTTGTTTTTCTATGTTTCTGTTAGGTAACAAGAACCCAGAGCTGCCCACCCCACCATTTTGTTGATGTCGGTCTAGCCCATGCTTCTTGAAAGCTATACTTCTGTGTTTTTGTTATTTTTTAAATTTTTTTTATTTTCAGGATCTAGCACTACGCCTGATGTCAGAGAAAGGCTAAATAATGTCGAATAAGCATGTCAATCTTGGTGAGCATGCAGGCTCATAGCAGTACATGAGTGAGTGTCTATGGACTTCAGCCTGTTGTCTGGGAACTCAAGGCTCTGGAAATACCTGGCTCTTCTGAGTGATGAAGAATGTGGGGGCTGATGCAAACCGAAAGCTGCAGAGGGGCTGCACATACCAAGAACCACAATACCCAAAACTAGAACATTGAATGTATACATGCTATGCTATATTTTATTTGTGAATATTCATTTTTAAATGGTTCATGATGATGGGTGAACAGGGGTAAATCAGTTAACCCTAATCTGTATCTACACCTTAGTTTAATTAGCCCTGTAAGTGGTAGAAGTAGCTTTGGTAGAAAAATCTAACTTTTATTCCTTGCTTGAATAAGACAGACAATTGTCAAGCCCACCAGTCTACACAAGTAGTCAGCAAACTTTGTCCCATGGACCAACTCTGGCCTGCTAGAAGTCTTTTTTTTTTTCATTTAGAGGTGGGTCTTGCTCTGTTACATAGGCTGGAGTGTTGTAGCATAATCATAACTCACTGCAGCCTTGAAATCTTGGGCTCAAGCAATGCTCCCACCTCAGCCTTCCAAGTAGCTGGGACTACAGGCACCTGCCACCATGCCTGGCTGAGAAAGTTTTTATAAATAAAGTTTAACCAGAACACAGTCACATTTCTCCATTTCTGTAATTGTTTGTGTCTTTTGGACTACAACAACAGAGTTAAATAATTGTCACAGAAATCACATGGCTTGCAAACCCTAAAATATTTACTATCTGGTCCTTTCCAGAAAAAATTGCTGACTCTTGCTCTATAGCATGATACTTGAAGGACATCTTTGTCTTACACTTTTCTTTTCTTGAGTTTTAGAAAATACTTCCCTGGCCAGGTGCGGTGGCTCTCACACCAGTAATCCTAGCACTCTGGGAGGCCGAGGTGGGAGGATCATATGAGGTCAGGAGTTCCAGACCAGCTTCAGCAAGAGTGAAACCCTGTCTCTACTAAAAATAGAAAAACTTAACCCAGCATCATGTTTCGTGCCTGTAGTCCCAGCTACTCAGGAGGCTCAGGCCGGAGGATTGCTTGAACCTAGGATTTTGAGGTTACGGTGGGCTAGGCTGAAGCCATAACACTCTTGCACAGGCGACAGAGCGAGACTCTGTCAAAAATAAAATAAAATAAAATAAAATAAAATAAAATAAAATAAAATAAAATGAAAAGAAAAAAGGAATAAGAAAATATTTCCCTACTGTTATCTTGCTTTTTGTTTTATTATTGAGCTATTGAACACCAACCTGATTTTTTTTTTTTCCCTTTTTTTTTTCTTCCTTTTTTTTTTTCTTTTCTTAAAATAATGGTTTTACTAGAAATGTGTTTTGGAGTTAAGTATTCTAGGTCAACTTTCTCAGGTATATTTGTGACATTTCTATAGAGTTTCAGTTCTTCTTTTTTCCATAAAGTTTTCTTGAAGTAGAAATTTAAATATTCATAATGCTCCATTGTTTTGTTTTCCTTTTAGGGAACTTCAAAGATTCATACTTTAGAAATGTTGGATTTTCTTTGCCGATCTTATATATTTGTAGCTTTTTCCTTTTTTGCTCCTTTTTATGCATTTATTTTGTTTTAATCCTCTTGATTTTTCTCATTCTCCTACTGAAATCTCCACTCAAATCTGTTATCCCTAGGGATTTTGTAAAGTTTTCATTTCTGAGATGACCTTGCTTTTTCTTCAATTTATTTTCTGAGTTTGGGTAACTCTTATTTCACATTCTTTCTCTTTTTTGTCTGTTTCTCTTTTGAGTTTTAAATTTTTGATTCAAAGGGTTCTTTTATACTTGCAAATGCTTAATAGTCAACGATACTTAATTCATGTGGTAGATCAAGAACCAGGGGAGGAAATTTAGAGATACTCAGAACAGGAGTATCTCAAGATTGATTGAAGTTTCCTGGGGCTAGGACAGTTGGTAAAGATTTTGCCAAGACTCAACCTTGAATTCAGAATGGAGAGCTTCTAGCTTTCAATAGGCTTTTGCCCTTTAACATCTTGAACTCCTGAGCTCAAGCAATCCTTTCACCTTGGCCTCTCAGAGTGCTAGGATTACAGGCGTGAGTCACAGCGCCCAGCTCTTATCTATTCATTTTTTTTTTTTTTTTTTTTTTGAGACAGAGTCTCGCTTTGTTGCCCAGGCTAGAGTGAGTGCCATGGCATCAGCCTAGCTCACAGCAACCTCAAATTCCTGGGCTCAAGTGAGCCTTCTGCCTCAGCCTCCCAAATAGCTGGGACTACAGGTATGCGCCACCATGCCCGGCTAATTTTTTCTATATATATATTAGTTGGCCAATTAATTTCTTTCTATTTATAGTAGAGACGGGGTCTCGCTCTTGCTCAGGCTGGTTTCGAACTCTAGACCTCGAGCAATCCGCCTGTCTTGGCCTCCCAGAGTGCTAGGATTACAGGCATGAGCCACCGCGCCCGGCCCTATTCTTTAAAACAATTCAACCTAAAAGTCCTGCTAGACCACACTTAGCTCCAAGAAGTGTGAACACCAGAGCGTAAAAACAAACAAATAAACAAAACCCCCAAATAAACAAAAGTCCAACTTTTCTTTGAGCATCCCAGCTTTCTCCCAAATGTTGTTCAGAGCTCTTGGACTCAAGCAGCAGAAACGGCGTCTTGCGGTCTTAAACCAAAGAGAATGTATTGGAAGGCTTCTTGGGATTGTCTGAGTCTGAAGGATCCGTTTGGGAAACTGCAAGAACCATGGACTTTTGTGACGGGCAGCACACGGCCACAGCAGGGACTTCAGGAATGAGCCAGTCAGCGCCACCTTCTTGGGCTGTTCTTTGGAGTCCAGTTCACCTCGTCCTGGCCTCTCCTGTGCCCTGGTGGATCCAAAGTGGAGATTCTGCCCCCTTTGGCTTCCACGACAACAGCAAGGTGCTATTTCAAACAGGGACCCGACACTGGGTGCCCAAACCCACACAACCCAGCAGATGCCTCTTTGCTTGTGAGATTTGGGTAAAGGAACTTTAACTCCTTTTGTGGAACCACCATTTATTTATCAAACTGCTTTATTGAGATATAATTCACATATCATAAAGTTCACTCATTTCAAGTATGTATGTTATTGAGTTCTGGCACATTCTCAGAATTGTGCAACCACCACCACATTCTAATTTTAGGGCAAACCATTTGTTTTCAAGACCGAAGATAAAGAATTCCATGTTACGCAAGCTTGGCTAGATTTAGAAACACATCTGCTCTCCAGGGTGGGATGTCTTGGACCACAGTTTACTTTCCCCTAATGCTGTTAATCCTGGAAGGCCCAAGAAGGGCAGGAGCTCAGGCTCTGCCCAGCCAGTGTGGGTTCCTAGAGACAGCTCTGGCTTCTGTGTGGCAAGGTGGCTGCCTGGTCACTTCACGCCCTCTGGTCCCACATGATCCCGTTCTGAAAGAAAGGAGAGGGCTGGAGACTGCCTGGAGCTTTTTGCCTCCATCATCCGCAGACAGGAGTCCTGCTCTCCTCTTTGTACCCTCAGTCTTGGCTTTGCTTTTACTCTTTAAAAGCAACAAAACAGAAACATTTTTACTGCTACCCAGACTGGCCTCTAGAGCACAAGCAACTCCCCAGGGGGGCTGGTGTGGCGCCTGCCTCCCAAAGCCACCGGAATGTTCCGTCAGCGGGAACTCCTTCCTTTCTAGGATTTTCTGTCTATGGGCCCCTTCCAGCTTTGCCACAGCACATCCCAGGGCTAAAAACCTTGGGAGGGGCGGTTGTTGTAGTCATGGTTACATTTTTTCTGGAAAGAAACCTCTCAACCCACTCCCACGTCCACTGAGGTTTATGATGTCTCGAAAGGACCACAGAGAGTATTAACATTTTCATTTCCCTCACCCTTCATAGTCTGCTTTGTACTGTGGTAAAATATACCTAACATAAAATTTACTATTTTAACTATTTTTTTTTTCAAGATAGAGTCTCACTCTGTTGTCCTGGCTAGAGTGCCGTGGCGTCAGCCTAGCTCACAGCAACCTCACACTCCTGGGCTCAAGTGATCCTTCTGCCTCAGCCTCCCGAGTAGCTGGGACTACAGGCATGTGCCACCATGCCCGGCTAATTTTTTCTATATATATATTAGTTGGCCAATTAATTTCTTTCTATTTATAGTAGAGACGGGGTCTCGCTCTTGCTCAGGCTGGTTTCGAACTCTAGACCTCGAGCAATCCGCCTGTCTTGGCCTCCCAGAGTGCTAGGATTACAGGCGTGAGCCACTGTGCCCAGCCTATTTTAACTATTTTTGAACGTACAGTTCTGTGGCATTGAGTACATTCATACTGTTGTGCAACCATCACCACCATCCATCTCTAGAATTGTTTCATCTTCCCAAACCGAAACACTGTACACATTAAACAATAACTCCCCATTTCCCTTTTCCCCAGCCCCTGGCAGCCACCATTCTACTTTCTATTTCTATGAATGTGACTACTCTAGGGACTTCATTTAAGTGGAATCATACAGTATTTGTCCTTTTTGTGGCTGGCTTATGGCTCTCCAATGTTTGCTCAGCTCCCTGGGGCTTGGAGCTCAACAAGGTGGTGGAGGCGGCTGGTCCAGGGTCCTGCTGCCCTGGCTGGCCCCTCCCAGCACACACCTGGACATACTGGGTAGGGCACTGTCTGCTTGGGACAACTAGATTCGCCATGTTTAGGTGTTTAGGACCCATGTGGCAAATGGTGCATGGAGTGTAAACGCTCTCGGTGTGGGTGATGGCATGAGGTGTACTAAAGAGGGGCTCATTTCCTCTCTGCTCACACCCCATCATACCATTCCCAGCCCTCTGCGGCTCTGGAATGAGATCCACTGGCTCTCATAGTGCCTGAAACAGCTACATGACTTCACCAAAGCGGGTATATCAAATTCTCCATAAAGCCAGAATTAGGTTAGGATGCCCAAGACAGGCAGGCGGTTGTGGGGGCTGAGCTAGAAGACCTTGTGGGTTAGAGACTGGGACTGCCACTTTGGGCAGCTCTAAGAGCCCAGTGTAAGCTGGGCCTAGGAACCCATCTGCAAAGGAAAGAGGAAGGAAGCCGCCTGCAGGGCTGAGAAGAAGGCAGGTGCCTTGAGGGAGAACCCAGAGAAACAGGGAGGAAGGAGAGAGGAGTGAAACAAGCTGCCTGGAGACATTATAATAAGAGTTTCCATGCCCTGGGGTAGTTGGGCTGGCTCACCTGCCTGGAATGTGCTGGGAAGCAAGTCTAGGTGAGCAAGAACAGAAACTGGGAGGGCTGCATCAGGACCCGTACAGTGGGACAGTAACAAAGTGGCCACCAAGACAACACCGACACTTCTTTTTCAAATATTTTATTAATCTGTTTGGCCAAACAGGGAATGGAAACAGAATAATAATTTGCTAAAAAGTTCAGGTCATGATTGCCCCTTTCTCCCAAGAAACAAAAGACTCCATGGTTACAGAATGCACCATTGGGTTATGACAACATTTCAAAATAATGTTTCCATTTCATATGTAACAATGTAAACTTCAAAAATAGTAAACTCTAACCCCCGTCCCTCTTTACAGATCTATCACAGATAGAATTTTCTGGCAGACCTAAAGTGTGTAAGTAAACAGCCTGGTGCTTAAAAGTTTCATAAAAAGGTTTACAGATTCAGTAAATAATTGTTCAGTCTTGGTCGGGAAGTAAAAGCAACCAGCAACCCCCTCCTGCACAATCTACCTTATATGCATATTGTACACTGCAGACCACGTTCCCCATACACAGGTCATCAGCTTTGCCATTTTTGTACACGCACACACACATATAGTTTTATTTGTTTCTAAAGATTTTTACATCTAAATTATAAGACGGCGCCAGTGACTGATCACGTCACCTCGCTTCACATAGGTAAAGACAAAAATTCTGTAGAAGGCACTGTAATTTCTCTTGCATGATCTTACTCAGACACGTGAGAGCAGACCAGCCGGGGCTTGGACTTATCTGTCCCTTCCTGTTACCTGGCACAAGCCTGTCCTCTGATGGTTTTCAATGTCCACGATCCATTTCTGCCTCACCTCTTTGCATCCCAGCCATCCCTCCCTCCCTCCACCCAAACTAATCGACAGTTAGCTTTTGGTTCATTGAAATTCCTTAAATTAAGAGTACAGCTCTGGTATAAAACAGAATGTGACCTACCATAGCTGAAAAAAATAATCACAGTGTACAATGTCATGTTCGGTTGCTAAGATTCAAAACATTTGCCCTGGCTTGTCAAGAACGTCAGTCTTCCAAAACAATCTATGCAAGGACAATTCGAACCCACTGTACATTCATTGACGAAGCGCTGAGAGGTTCTTCTGTCGCCTTTCGTATCAAATTGGTACCCTTACGTGGAAGGTCTGATGTGGAAAAGTGCAAGCAAATTGGACATGCCAATAAATACCATAGAACTTACCGCAGATGACCAAAACTGTACAGGTATGTACACCTTACCCAACCGAGGTTCCGCCCGGCAGGAATAGACCTCCCCATCACCACCACGAGGGCGTCACCACCGAGTTCCAGAGGAGTGGCGTTAGCGGGCGAAGGAAGGGCGGGCTCTTCTGTTCTTGCTCTGAGGTCCTGAGCCCAGGTCTGCACCGCCCTCCGCAGGCTCCTCCTTCTTCCTCACTCTGAGGCGGGTGAGCAGCTTGATCAACCAGACGTCCCACTCCTCCGGGAGGAGCAGGAGCAGAAAGCCCAGGCCGATGATGATGATGGCGATGACCCGGACCCCGTTGAAGACTATCTGACTGGTGTAGTGGTCAACCACTGCGGGAGACAGAGCACTGGGGTTACTCACCTGGCTGGCTGGGGCACAGGGCAGGATGGGTCTCTGTGGAGAGTGGGCGGGGCCTGGGGCATCCTCCTAGCAGGGTTGGGTCCTCCCTGAACCACAGAATCCTCCTCAGTATGATTTTGTCCCAGGCGGGCTGTTGTTGTCAACTGTATTTTAATTTTTAATATTGGCAAAACATTTTGTTAATTCAACAGAGGGAGGCAGTCAACCAGGCTGTCCCATGAACAGATGTCGGGGAGAGTCCTAGAAGCTGAGCAACAGCTCTGCTCTCACAAGTTAAACAAGCAGCAGTTCCCTCCACTCCACTCAGCAATGTGATTCCTTCCTTTGACACACCGTTAAACCTCTCAGGTTGCAGCAGGTAATAAGAAATGATTTTGATTCATCTCTCAAACACCTGTCTATATCCTAACCTCAGATAGGTTTCTATATAAGACTTACCTGGGACATGCCTTCTTGAGAGAGAAACACGGTATGACTATAGATTAAAGATGCAAAGAATGTAGGGGAGTATGTTTGCCAGTTATATTTCAGAAACCTGCAGTGTCTGGACCTCTTGTTACCAGCTATCCAGGAGCTTGGGTGCTTTCTGCCTCTTAAAGTGCAGAAAGTCCCATAGATTATTTCATTTGGTTCTCGTATCAACCGAAGGAGCAAGGGCAGGCAGCCCTTCATTAGCAGGGGGGACAAGCTGGGCCCGGAGCTGATGAGGTGGCACTGCAGGCCTCCAGGTGGGCCACGGTGGTGCCAGGCCTGAGCCTGGTCTCCTGGGGTCTGTCACACCACTGCCAAGAGGCAGTCCTGCTGGAAGTGCCGGGATGATGGTGGGACAGACAGACAGCACATGTGAGATGGGAACAGCCAGAAGCCAACTCGCAGGAAAATGCTGGAGAAAGGAGACCTGCTTTGCTTGTGCTTTCAGGTGTATTTAATGCCACACTGAACAGGAGAAAGGCAGCCACTCCCCGGGAGGTAGAACCAGGTGGCCTGGACATGGGAGGATCGGGGAGGTGGCTCTGGAGGAGGCTGCGCCAGGGGGCAGTGGCGTGAGTGCTCTAGGGACGAGGCATTTGCAGCCCTCTTCCGGCTGAGAGGAGCATGCACAGGGAGGTTGGGGTGAGGCTGGAGGGTTCTGCAAAGAAAACCTCAAATTCAAACCAGTGTGAATCAGGAAACGGAAGGCAGTGAGGGGCAGGAGAAGACAAGCTTTCACGAGAGCTGTCAACGGTGTGCAGTGGCAATGCATCCCCAGGGGAAAACGAAGTGAGGTCCTGAGCACCCTCTCTCTCGTTCTTTCCACTTCTGCAGCTTGTCAATGTGTGCCCTCATGATACCCTGACCACGTTTCCTCACCCAGCAAGTTACTTGCAGAAATTATTTTCTGCCACTTAATTTTCTACATTTATTAATAATACTAATGACATTCATCTTTGCTCCTCACACTAGTTAGAACTGGGATGGCTTTAGACATTCTGTATTTAGGTGTGGTACATAAAAATCAATCCATCATGGAGAAAATATTGCATACATAATACATCAATATTTTACCTAAATGCTTTTTTTTTTTTTTTTTTGCAGAAGGTTTAACATGCATTCTATATCAGGCACAGCAAGAATATATGCGAATGTATATGTTAAGAGTATGTGTATGTGAGTATATGTGCAGGTGTGTATGCATGTGTGAGTGGATGTGTGTCTACTTGTGTGGATGTGAGAGTGTGTGGATGTGGATGTGTGTGCATATGTGAGAGTGTTTGACAGTGTGTGTGTTTGTAAGTGTGCAACTGTGTGTATGTGTGTGTGAGCATGTGTGTTTACAAGCAGATAGAGAAAGCCATAGAGATTTGTTTACCTGCGTTCACAGGTACACTGAGGACGATTCCAAGAGACATCAGAGTGGGATACGTAACAGCGATTCCAAAATTTAATACAATATTGAATGCTGAAATAGAGAACGTAAGAAATGGGCGTTACTCACGACTGCCTGGACTCTGCCTCCTTGCCAGCCTGCCTGACCCTGGTTTCTCTGATGTGGCTGGAGTCACAGGAATCACAGTGACCCTTTGCTCTGATTCAGTGAAGCTGGGGTTCCTTTGGGGGCTCTAGGACTTGGGGTTAGGGACAGATACTCTGACTACTCAGGCCTTCTGTTCCCTGAGCTTTAAAGAAGGGAAAAGAAATTTGGAAAAGGTAAGCAGTGAGAAGGTGCTAGAAAATGGGGCTAGGGTCAGCCTAGCAGCTTTGCTTTTCCCTGCTACCTCTGTGCTTTAGGAAAACCGTGAGCAAGGGCTTTGGGATGTGTGTTTTTAGACAGCAGCTGCGTAAGGCGTAAGGCACCTCCTCGGCTGCTTTTCTGCCTAACACTGGACTTGCACCGAGTAATGGAGACGATGATGATGTTAATAATAATGAAAGTGGATAGCATTTATTGAACACTGACACTTATCAGGCGATGTTACGAGAGACTTGCATGCATGAATGTACTGACTCCCCGCCATGCTATTCCTAGGGGTGACATGCAGAACACCTCAATGGCCATTGCTGCCACCGCGGTGACTCTGGTTCTGGAATTAGAATCCAGTGTTGTCATTTCAAAGACTACTTATCGAAACACAAAGATCTTGGAAAACAACAGGAAGTTAAGAATAACAATAAACCCCATTTTTCTCCTTCAGGGCGTGGGTGTGCCCTGTCGGTCACTGGTTTCTTGGGGGGCTGGGCAGGGCGGTCGCCACTTACTCAATAAGAGAACTGAAAATCCACAAAGGTTTCCCCATGGAATGTCAGCGAAAGAGCTCCAGTATTCCACTTTGGTAAAGTAGAGGATGACAGGAATGCAGGTGATGAAGAGGATGTTAAACACACCCAAAATGGACAGAAATAAGGCGGCTTCTCCAAACTTAGCACTGCCCAGGAGGAGCTTGAACAAAACCTGCAGGAGAAAGCAGAGGAGGAGGGATAAAGGCTCATCCCAGCTCCCAACCTGACGCAAGGACAGAAGAATTCACTTGGTAAAGCAGGCGCTGCCCCACAGGAGAGATGGCCTGGTCCAGGCCAACTGGGCGGGTTTGGACTGCGCTCATCTGTACATGTTTTCAAATCTCAGTAACCAGGCGGCAGAGAGCTCCTCGGGCTACGCACAGAGCATCTTCAAGAGTCACAGGTTTTCGATCTGGGCTGGCTTTGTCTGTGCTGGGCTCACGACACCACATTAATCAGAGATGTGTGCCGTGATGACACATCCTCTTAGGGACCCCTACGATGGATCTATGACCCTGTACAACACAGTTTGAACACCATCGCCCCCAAGAAAAGGGGCTTTGGCTGCAAAGACATTTTCTATACATCAAAGGTGGAGAGATGTTCTCATCTCTGCTCCATCCCATCACCTCCATTCCAGGGATGGTGTGGGTTTTAGTGGAAGGCACCAAACATTTATTCTCTTGTACCTGTTCTGGTTTGTACCCCATTGCAGGTGCTTGGCAGGCCAGGAGGAGAGGGGCAGCGGCCAGAAGCAGAGCTTAGGGATGCAGAAGGCCCCAGGGCACCTGAGTCAGGGAACTGTGGTCTGGTTTGAGTCTCTGCATTGCTGTCCCTCCCACTTCTCCTGCTTCCTCTTCGCTCAGCCATTGTGCAACTTGTTCAGGTATTGCCTCGCATATGTGCAGGAAGTATGGGAAGGGAAAGAAATAGCTTTCAGCCTGCCACCTAGCATTCCCTCTGGACTCATTGCAGGCAGTCAAGGGGACAGAGACAGAAATCTGCACGGAATACTGTGTTCAGCATGGACTGCGTTTCTGCGTGCTCTCTGCCCGTGATTAGCACGCAGCTAGCTGAGTGCAGTGGAGTGTTGCTTCTTAATATCCTCTGCATTTGAACAGTGGCTTTGAAGTCTCAGAATGCTGCTCGATCATCACGTCCCCGCAGTGAGAGGCGTCCCAAGGGGGAAAAAATGATGTGTATGTCTTCCTCCGTGGGGAGCAAGGGCAGGGAACTGATGGCAGATAAGCAGCTAAAGTTATTTCTCTCCAAAAACCACAAGGCAAGGCACTCACGGAGCTGGGGAAAAGATGCTATTTCTTATGGCTTTATACAGTACTTAATTCTCTCTGTCCTCCTGTCTGGATCCACCACAAAGGGCTGGTGAGTCTCAAAGCCAAAATCTCATTTTTCATTGAAACCTCCAGGTCAGTTTCCCACCTCGGAGACCTGAAAATATTTGCATCCTCTGCTAAGGATCTCAGGAGAAGGAGGGAGGAGGCGGGAGGGGAGGGGAGAGGAGGGCGCAGCCAGGAGGCTTGATGGAGTAGGGGGTGATGAGAGTGAGGGACCCGGTGGGGATTAAAATCTGTTTCCTCTATGTCTGCAGGTGGGAAGTGCCTTCCAATGGTTCCCGACATTTTGTCAAAAATATTTTATAATCTTCATAGTAGCAGTTGCACTTTTATTTATTTAGCCTACAAGGCAGTGCTTGAAATGTATACAGATTTCAAGCTGCAGAAAGCACGTGGGCGAAGCTTTGCAGGACAAAGCTGGGCCAGAGACTCAAGTCTCAGGTCGCCCCAGGTCCCACAGGTGGGGACTCAGCTGAGCAGACCCCGAGCCAGCCACGCAGGGCCCTGATCCTCCTCCGGTTCCCGTCTACACACTGAGATCAGGAACCTGACTCTGCCAACGCTGGGGGTACCAGCTGTTTGTCCCAAGTGCTGCGCGTATCTGGCTGGGGGTGGAAAGGTCTGGAGAGCCAGAACCGAGAGCAGGCGCACGCCTCCGCGCTGCCCTTGTGAAGTGTCCATCTGCCTGTGCACTGAAGGCAGCCGTTTGGCTTCAAGCACGGGCACCGCCAGGGCCTCCCCAGAGTAAGGCAGCAGCCACGAGGGGCCCGGTGCCCTGGCCGAGGAAAGCTTGGAGACCCCTCGGCCACACGTACCTTGTAGAGGGCGGACATGGACGCGGAGCCCACCACCAGCGCGATGCCGATGACCGAGTGGCTGTGGAAGCCGTCGGCGTAGGTCATCATCACGATGCCAGCGATGGCTAGGATGGCGGCCACGATCTGGACAGACGGAAGAGAAAAGCGGTCAGGGGAGCGGCGGGGAGCCTGGTGGACCACCCACGTGCCAACAAGCTGGAAACACGCGTGGGGTTCAGCCGTGTGAGGGGAGGGTGGAGTCTCCTTTTCAGTCCTCCCTGGGAGAGAAACAGGCAAAGGCTGGCCCCTGTCTACATTTTATGCTACTGTTCAAAGGGCGCTAAGCAAAGCTGGGCGTGGCCGAAGAAATGGGAACAGTTCCCCTGGCAAGGAGTGGCTTAGCGCCAGGCGGTGGCCAGTCCTGGGATTCTTGGGAACTGGAGGAGGAGGTGGTTATGAAAATTCTACTGGCAGGTTATTTGGTCATGACGCTGCCTGGTAGACAGTCCCTGAGCAGCACCTGGAAATGACCTGAGTTGTGTCCCCACCTTCTGAAAGTAGCTCAAGTGACCTTGGCTTTAGATATTTCATATATCAACAGGGAAGGCAGATCTTATCCCTATTTTCCATGCCAGCCTTGGGGCTGCCATAAGGTCACCTGCCAATCAGGGCTACCAACAATGTCCTAACCCTGGAGGTGCAGTTCCTGCCCTTAGCAGCCACAGGCCTCCTCCACCCCAGCCCTAGCAACCGCCCTCAATACTGTTGTTGTCCAGATACTGATTTCTCAGCTGGGATGGACAGCTTCATGGATAGCACACATTGCTGTTGTGCAAAGTGAAATTGCCAGAGTAAATAGGAGATAAACTTCCTGGGACACTATATCCCAAAGGAGCAGAATGCAGCAGCGCAGAGAACAAACACAAGGACCTATCCGAAATAGCCATGGAGCTGCATAAATGTCACTGGGTGGGAGGTGGGGAGGGGGTGTTGTCAGCAGAACAAATGTATGCAGCAGAAGTTTCGGCTGCTGGATTTATTAAGAGTTTATCCCTCTTACAGATCATTCAAAATTGGCTTTAGGAGTCTACAGCAATACCAAATAACTAAGATTTACTGAGTGGTTGTAGTGTTTTCTGTATATTTCTCATTTTAGCCTCCAAATAGGTAGATATTGTCATTCTCCCTCATTTTATAGACCTGAAAACCTAGGCTCAGAGAGGTTGCATAACTTGCTCAGAGTCACACAGCTGTTGTGTGAAACAGGAGAGACACACATTTCAGGTCTGTCTGATTGCAAAGTCAGTGCTCGTGTATATAAACAGGAAAGTGTGTTTCACATAGTGAGCTATTGCTAACCGTGTACTCTTAGGGTGGTCCAAATATAAAATTTTTGTGGTAAAAAAGTAATGTGGTTGAATATCACACAGAATTGTCTGAGTTAGATACTTCTAGTGTATGCCTCATGCACTATTTCCATATAATGCCCGTAACTCAGAGGCCTCGAGAGGGCAGATGGTTATGATGTGCTAGAGCAGCACCCAGCCCAATCTGTCTATTTGTTCTCTTGATTTAGTGACTTATTTGTAATGCACTGTTCTGCATCATGCATATGCAAATATGCATATTTCATATGCAAATGCCACATGTACTGCGTACAACTGTTCATTAAGAGAAAGAAACAGAGAGAGCAAGACAGTAAGTGAATTCACCTGCCCCCCACGCCAACCCAGCAAGAGAATAACAAAAAGAAAAGTAAAAAAGCAGACAGAGAAAGCAGGTGTTTTCTGCTCCGGAGCACACGGAGCACAAGGATGCTTCAGGAACAGCTCGGCCTGGCTAGGCATCGGAGGGACCAGTGACAGAAGGAAAGAGAAACAGAGGAAAGAAGGGAGGGAAGAAGATCGCAAAACCTCAGATGATTTGGTGCATCTCCAAAGGTACTTGTGTCTTTCCAAACTTATGGCTGGGCTGAAGTTTGAGGAAATGAAGGAGGACAAGGGGTTATTTTTCTGAAGACTTGATGGGCAGATTTCCAGCCTCTTCCTCTCTCTTCTCTATTGATTAAATAATAAACGGCTAAAAGCTTCTGCCCGAGCTGTGCAGAAGAGCAGGGGGAGGGGGCAGGGGGTAGGAAACGAGACTGTGGCTGGCCAACGACCTTTCGGTCAGCCGAGGAGACAAATATCAGAGCAGCCCGTGCCGCCCCTTCTGTTCATCGGGCAGGCAGGGCTGGGGCGGTGATCATCCACCACATCTCCTGGTCTACTCCTGGGGGTCCCAGGCCGCAGGTGACAGGGTTGACACACCTGGCTGTGGGTTCTCTACTCTCTGGGCAGCAGCAGCCCTGCTGGGACCTGACCCAAGTGGTGAGACGTAAGCTGGTGGCTGCTCCAAATTCTCAGAGCACAGCAGATTCAAGACACGCCCTGCAGCTTTGGGGGGACAGAGCCCAAGAGTCCTTCCTCCTCACCCCATAATTCCTTTGAAGATTGCAGTTTTATCTTTTAAAAACAAGTGCATATCTCACATTTTACGTCCTAACATATCTAAGTTTCCTGATTTTCACATAAAAGCATTTCCTTGCCTAGTCCTGTGCTAAAATGAACTTTCTAGGAAGGCCGGTCAAGTTCGTCCACAAGCTCCACACACACCTCCTCCCTCTGGGCGTCCCTGGGCAAGGCCCTGCGTCTGAGCATCCAACAAGGACAGGGACTCACCCTCACTTCCCCAGGCCTCTCTTTTCCCCCACCTTCCTGTCCCCCAGCCCCAATGCTCCCCACTGAACTGTCCCAAAACAAGGACCCAGACCGGTGATAGCCACCATCTCTACTGGGTCTTGGGAACAACTAGCTAGAGACAAGGAAGAAACACAGGCCTGGATGTTGCTGTGTGGCATCTGCTTGTCCTCACCTGGTGTGGTGAGGTCCACTGTCATCCCCACTGGGCTCCCAGGGCTCTGGAGGCAGAGTCCCAAGTCACCCAGCCATTAGTCACTGACATGCCACTCACCCCGGTGACAGCACTGCTTCTACGCCATGGTGGGGCGGAAAGGGAAGGCGAGGGAGCCCTTGAGCCTTACGGAGCAGACAAGGAGGTTAAAGAAATCTAATCACCTTTCGGACTAGGGTTCCTTGTTCCTTTCTAGCCTTGCAAAAATTGTGGTGCGATACATGTTCTCTGCCAAACAGAACCCCGTTTGGATGCTTTTTAGGTTTGCACGGTTTGGGACAGTTTTACAGAAGGAAAAGAAAGGACTGATTATTTACTTATTTTTGTGTGTGTGGAGATGGGGTCTCGCTATTGCCCAGGCTGGTCTCCAACTCCTAGCCTCAAGTGGATCCTCTTGTCTGGGCTTCCCAAGTGCTGGGATTATAGGTGTGGACCACCGCGCCTGGCCTGAGCAGACTCTTTCCCTCCCAGCTTCTGGACTGCTCTCCTCAACTCGAGGAATATGAGAGTGTGGAGAGAACTGAGGGATCCTCTTGTGCACCCTCGTATTTCCGAGAGTGGAGAGGGGCCTGGGCTGGGAGCACCACCAGCTCCCTGTGCTCTGCGTCCTGCCCAGTGCTGGGCTCAGGCTGCAAGGGACAGCCCCTCCCCCCTGCACAGAAGGGAGTCAGGTCCCCACACTGGGGTTACCCTTCAGGGATGGCCCCTTTTGAAACACTGAAAACATTCCGATTGTTGGAAACATCAGCTAGAATCTGAGACGGGAACGGGTCTTGGAGAAAACTCACAGTCCCGGGGAATGTGCTGCCAGGGTTTGAGGACCCATGTGGGTGACCTCCTAGCTCACCTTCTTCTCCTTCCTCCTGGTGTGGAAGCCCTCACTATGGGGATGGGGGGTTATGAGCAATCAGAGAATCCCACCATCCATGTCCCCTGACACAGAGGCTGGGGGTGGTTCACGTCCTGCACACATGGCTCTACTCACTCTAATCCTACTGCTGTTTTTACCACACAAAACTGCCTCCCTAAGTGTCCATCTGCTTCTGACACTGCCAACAGAAGAACTGGGTTGATCCACCAACCCCTTCCAAATGAGAAGGAATAGTAAGAATCGCAGCATTGAGGACAGATGACATTTATTGAGTTTTGTGTGCCAGGCATGCATCTTCTTACTTTATTCTCACAACTATTCGATAAGATGAGTAGTAATAGTCTGTCCATTTTAAAGATGAGGTAACCAAGGCTCAGAGACATTCAGTAATTTGTTCAAGGTCCAACACCTTATAAGAGTAGAGCCAAGATCTAGAAGCCAAGATCTGGCCGCTGCACTAGAACCCCTGACCTGGAGAGCCCAGACGCTTATAAAAAGCACGCCCAAGAGAGTCACATGGTGACACAAGGCCAGCTTGGGCTCCTGTCAAGCAGACACCCCTACAGCTTCTCACCCTCTGACGTCGCAAGTGGCCAGGATCTCCCCAGCATCGTAAGACATATTCGCTTCTACCTGAATCTGTCCGTGTGACCTGAACCTGTTGATCAGGAACAGGTTGATCCTGTCTCCCAGGAACCACAGCCCCTGTGGCTTGAGTAATTGCCTTAATAGCACAAATCTCCCATGCCATCTGTCCCACAAGCATTAGGCTGAGCCTTCCTCATGGTTTTTACGTCTGCACCACTCTTAAGCTCATATGCTCAGTCCTTCACAACTCTTGGAAATTAGCCAGTGGAAGGTGCTAGCTAACCCAGCATTGTGGTTGAAGTCTGGAGCGATCCCATGCACCCGTTAGACGTTAACTTGGACTTAAATCTCCATCTGTTTATCAAGGGGAAACCTCAAGTCATTCTGGCAAGCTGCTGGTGTCTCCTGGATTTTGCTAGCTCTCCGAACTCTGGAAGCAAAGAAGAAGGAAATCCACCACAACTTGCAGTGGGAAGCTCTTAGATGATCCGCCACACATGTCTAAGAGGAGGGATGATTATTAGAGAGACCCGCACCTACACAGTGCTTTGCTAGTTACACAATTCCATCACCAACACTGGCGTCATTTCAGGGCCAGCCTAGCGCCAACACAAACTTTGCTCAGTACACAGTGGACGGCACAGACCTGACCAATCAAGTGGCCAGCATGGCCAGACTGCATCATAGCCCAGGGATGTTGTGCTGGAGGGACCCTTCTATCCATGTATGGTGACAAAGAAGAGATCTAGAAGCACCATATTGCTCTCTATGAGTCTAAGAGTATTTCAAGACTCCCCTCCCCCCTACATTTCCTTCTGTTAACCTCAAAAAAAATTGTTTTTTTTTTTTCTGCTAGAAGCAGAGTTAACCTTGACACTTCTCTTTCCAGTAACAGGGTCTCACTTGGAATTTGCTTAGGACATCAGGATCATGCCAACATGTTCCATGAATTTCTCTTGGCTCTCTGCACCAAAATAAAGTCAGGAAGGGCACAAGTCAGGGGCAGCGGGGCCCAGGACATTCAGGTCTTCAGCGTCGGGTCAGGCAGGCTGTCGGGCAGACTGCTGCTGGAACACCTGCATTTCTTGCAGATATGTATTAGATCATTTATTTGCTGAAAGCTTCCCTGGGTGGTAGCACAGGGAGTGAGTTTTTATTCCAAAATTAACACTAAGTCTCACAACAAACTTTCCCCCTACTGCAAGCTAAAAATACAACTCGGCAGTTGACTCATGTCCCCACCGCTGTTTGGGTAACTTAGGTGGGCGTGAAGCTACCATTAAGGGTGATGTCATTGTTCCCAGGACAATCAGAGAAGGACAGAGGTAAAGGGCCAGGAGTCTGTGGGGTGGTTCGCTGTAATGGGACTGCCCATACACAGGCTCTTAGCTGTGTAAGATAAGGAGTAAGCCAGGCACTCTAACTACAAAAGCACTAGCTGCCTGGCGGAATGCTCTTTTTGTACTGGCTTGTGACAAGGTGAGGATGCGGCAGCAGCAGCTGGTGGCCACCAGAGGGAGCCAGGCGGAAGTCACCAAGATTCCATGCTCTATAATAAATGTCACCTGTTCCTTTCATTCAGGGCAGGACCCTTCCGTATTTCAGCTGCTATTTAATAGTGCACCTATCCTGTTTCATACAACTGTTATGAAATGTGACTAGCTAAATTCGCCTGTCTTACAATGCAATTGGCTAAGTCTCATTTGTAAATGAGAGGTAATTCAAGGGATACAATTTCACTGCCCCTTTGGCTGTGGCAGGAAGGAAGTGAAACCGGCCCTCCACAGCTCGTGCTTTTCATGAGTGGGTCTGGCTCACTTTGGCTGCGCACACTCGGTCCGGGCAAAGGTCCAAGACCGCACGCACACGTGGATGCTGAGGATCCTTGGAGTTTCACACACCCCCTAATCAGAGAGGGACAGTGTCAGCAGAAAGCTCCGGGCTGCAGGGCACAGTCCTGCCACACACTGCAGCCTGGAAAGCCCCCCAAGAGAGAGGCGTGAGCACACAGAGAGCGGAGCACGTCGCCATTCCCGGGCTGGGTCCCCGAATGGCACACACTTTAGGGAATGCTTGTTGAAATGCTTGAAATGAAAGGTGCTTTAATGAATGCTTGTCTGGTATGGTTTGCAAGCAAGAAGGTTTGAAAGGCACACCCAGAAGCGGGCCTCTGCTGGGCTCCTTTTCTGCTGCGAATCGGAAGGAAAGTGGTCAGCAGCTTATGCTCATGGTTCAGCACACGGAGCTAAGCAAGCCAATGGGCAGGTTTTGGTTGACATGACTGAGTGAGGGAGGAAGACAGATAATAAGGAACTTACCCTCACTCCCATGAACCTGTCCCTGAGAACGATCCATGAGAGCAAGAACACAAAAGCTTTGTTGCAGCAGAACAACACGGAGACATCCGTAGTGTTTATTTTCTTTATTGCATGTAAGTACAGGTAGTTTGTGAGTGTCCAAAGAACACCAAAGGGTGCTGCCTTGGTAAAAAACACCTTCAAAGTCAAGCCATTGTCTCCAAAAAATCGACAGCATTCCCTAAAACAAGGAAAGAGAGGCAGTGTTATTATATTCTTGGGTTTAGACAGACCATTTTTTTTTCCTATACCCAGTTTTTTTTTAAGCAAACATAGGAAGGGGCAGGGTCTTTTTATGTATTATTTTTAATAAATATCTTTCTATTAAAGCTCTTCAACCTATTGCTTTAGTCCATTGAAGAAAATGTTGTACAGTGATCTGACATCATAGATTATTCCTTCTGTCCATGTTAAGTTTGGAATTGACGGTTCTACATGAAAGTTTATATTGGGATCACCTGACCTGAAGGCCCAATTCTAGGGTGACTGGCCGAGGCATTCTGTCACTCACAGAGTAAGAGAAGGAAGTCACTACTGATGCCTTTTTGTGGGGGAAAGACAGTGGTGATGGAGAAGGATGGATACTTGAAGAAACACTTACTTTTTTAAAATTTTGACCCAAATTGGAATTGTCTTTGTGATCAGGCAGAGAGAGTCCCTTCTTGGGCATATCTAGCACATTTTGGCTATGATACGAACAGCGCTAACTCTCTACGTATTTTCTCCATGAGGCCATTTTTAGAGCACATCATTCCACCACGTGGAAGTTCATGTTTCCACTTCTCTAATAGCCTACCTAGCACGGGAGGAGTAAGGAGATGCAGGAGTTCAGAGTCTTAAGAGGGGGTGAGATGAGGAAGCACCTGTAGAAGAATGTCTTTCAATGCCATTGTTGATTCTAGGGGGAAGGATGGATCTTCCACATGCAGAAGGAGGCCGTGCAGGCCGTGGGATCACAGGCCTGGAGAAGGCAGGCTGCGAAGGGCTGGGTCCACAGAGGGCTGCCCGTGTCCTTGACTGTCAGGGAATGAAGATCATTGTTCTGTAGGACTTGGTGAGCCAGGCAAGGAGATGGATGGGCGCGGACACACTGCTCCTAGAAGGGTCCCTGCCCAGGCTCGTGGCCACCGTGGGTGACGCAAGCCAGCCAGGATGGCACTCAGCATGTCAGCGACTCAGAAGCAGACTCAGGACTGACTGAACCACCATGACAGCAAAAGAAAAGACATCATGAGAATAAACCCAACACACTGAGGGGGTGGGAATAGCTCCACCCTGTGCCACTTTCCATTAAAACCAGAGATAAAGGAGGAAAATTAAAAACAAGAGTCAAAGGGGACTTGATGAGGTTTTTAATTTGACTTTATTATCTGTTCTTACTATCAATCTAAAATGAAATTTGCCCCTGTTCATTACTCAACGATGGGAGATCCGTAGAAGGAAGAGAAAACTCATTAGAGAAAGGCATGAGAGCCTGAGAGATTGGCAGAGGAGAAACACACTTACCGTTTGGTAGCGCATAGGGACAGTTTTGCCACCTTTCACTATGCTTAGTGTCCTGTGTGACTTCTACACAAACCAGCACCAGGTAAAACATTCAAATAGCTAAATTTGCCCTGAAACCAATTCAGCTGAATCGATCCCATTTTGGTTTCATACAGATGCAATTCTATCTAACGGAGAGGTTGATATTTCTGTTTGCCTTGTCATTTTCATGCGGTATTTCAGCTGCATGTCCCCCCGAAGGGTTTTCTCAAGCCCCTGTGTGCAAAACAGTCTACAGTCTTCGTTCTCCCAGGGACAGTGATCGTGAAGCATAGCTTCCTTCGTGTTTGTGATTATGGTGGCTATAAAGTAATGCTGGTCCCTTGAGTATGACCAAAAGGGTAAAAAAATAATTCATGCTGTGAAAGGGGCCGTCTAAAGCTATCTGGACAGCTTACTTTGTCTCTGACAATCTGCATTTGACTCCTTCAAAGCCTGATGGTTGTAGCAGGGGTAGGGCACGGACAGGGCTTGATACTGATGCCCAGGTTCAAATGGGGAGGGGAGTAGGGATCCCATCGTGGAGATGGAAAAGGGTGGACCTCAGGGTCTGGAGGAGCTCTGCTGGCTTTTTAAGGACTCATGGCCAGGAGATCACAGCTGTGGTTGGTGGACCTTGGTTCTAATGAGACCAAGATGACTGGCTCCCTGGGCCAGAGAGCCTTGTGCTGTTTTATGACCACAGGCTGTGCACTAAGTTCTGTCAGCTGGCTTGCCTAGGTATGCCCTTGATTGCAAGTGAACCCAAGAGAGATGATGAACACAAATCCATGTCTGCCAGAGACCTCTTCTTGGCACACAAATAGAGTGGAGTAGATGCTCTCTTCACTGACTTCCACATAACTGATTGGACAGTCTAATGTCCTTCGTTCCTCATGCCCACTGATGCCCTTAGCAGGCTAGAGGCCCAAGGCTGGCAGTTACTGTCCGGCACACCCAAGCCCTTTGGTTCCTACCAGTTGAGGCATATGCCAGCCAAGATTTAGAGGTGTTTGTTTCCAATCCTGCTTGTGCCAATTGTTCTTGGTAATGTCAATTAAATATTTCATAAACCAATGAAATATGAACGAAAAAAGAAGGTCTGTTTTTTTCCTAAGAAATCTAAGTTGTGAGCTTCAAGGAAGACTCAATAAAAACAAGCACTGAATTACCGCTATTGAATTATGCATGTAAAGAAACATGGCAATAGACAGGAAAATTGTAAAAATCTGTAGGTTCTGTATTTACGTGATGTGACATATGCTTATGTTCTTGGTACTCTTTAAAGAATCCTAACTGGGAGAGTCTGTCTTGGTGGGATTAGGATGTCTTTCCATTTAATTCAAATCAACAAACACTTGTTATACCACAATTCTAGACAAGGAATGATGGCTGACACAGAAAAAAATAGTTTCTAAACTAAGTAAGCTTTTTTAAAACTAGAAAACCACTTTGAGTTATTGCTTTTGTAATTTTCTCCACTTCATTTTCCTCTGTTTTCTCTTTCTGGAGCTTCTTTTAGTTCAGTATTGGACCTTCTGATTTGATCTTCTAGTTTTATCTTTTCTTTTCTCCTTCCTTCTCTTTTTCTCTTTTATTTTATTGGAGATTATCTGGACTTTATACCCCAATTCTCCTATTAAATTTAAAAAATTAGTAGCTTACATTTAATTTCCAAGAGTAGTCCCTGCTTTTAAGAAGATTATGATACAATGGGAGAGATAAGACTTATCCCTCAATAGGAATCAGTACAAGCCTAAACAGAATCACATATTAGATGGCATGGAATATAATAATGCTAGGGCATTACTGTCTAGTGGAGAGAGTTGGGCTGACTGCATAGGCCTTATAAAAAATGCAGGTTTTGAGCAGAACCTTGAAGGACTGGTAGGATTTATACAGGTGTGTGTATGGGAGGGGGAAGATAATATCCTTGTAGAGATAAGAAATTGTATCTATGAAACAAAAACTAATGACTAGGAAAAAGGAAATAACTTTGGAAATTAAATATGAGATATAACCAAATTTTAAAAAATAATAGAAGAACTGGAATATAAAGTCAAAATAATCTCCCATAAGAGAGAGAGAAGATAAAATCAGAAGATCAAACCAGAAAGTCCAACATTGAATTAAAAGAAGGTCCTCCAGAAAGAGGAAAGAGAAATAAATGAAGTAGAGAAAATTACAAAATAAATAATTCAAGAAAATTTCTTAGACCTGAAAGACGTGAGTCTTCACAATTCAAGAGCCCACCAAGTACCAAGGAAAACGACTGAAGGAAGAACCACCACAAGGCACGTCCTTGTGAAACAAAGGGACAAAGATCGGATCTAGAAGTGCCCAACAGAAATAAAACAAAATAGGTCAAGGCATAGATAGGAAATCGTACTCTCACCAGACGACTCAACAACAAAAATAGAAGCTAGACAATCACAGCACAATGCCTTAACATTTTTGAGGGATTTTTTTTTTTTCCCAGCCAGAACTCTATCACCAGCCAACTGTCAATCAAAGGTGAGGGTGGAATAAGACATTTCAGTTAGGTAGTACTCAATGACATTGGCTCTCAAGCCATGGGAGGAGAGGTTGCCCCCAAACCAGAGAATACACCAAGGGGGAAGGAGGCCTGGCAGCGGGAAGCAGGCAGGCTCCAACCCAGGCAAGAGAGGAAGCCAGTCCCAGCACCAGAAGACCAGGGACCGCAGAAGGCTCTGGGATGGGAGTCTTCGGGGAAGTCTTGTGACTAAGCAAAAACAGGGAAGTATTGATAGGGTTTTAAGATGGTGGAATGTTTGGAAAACAATCATTACACGAGAATCAAGGTGAATGAAGCAAATATCGCCAGCAGGAGGAATGACAGGTTGTTCACAAAAGGAGGCAGAGTTGGTGAACAACGTATGTATGCTTATAATAATGTGAACGCTATTAACCAAAAATTGGGATGTCCTTATGTTGGAAGGAACGAAATCAGGGGAAGAAGGGTGGGGTAAGACAGAAATCAGAGGTTGTCTATTTAAGAAACACTGAGATAAAAATTTAATTTGGCTAACTTGGCATAAATACCAGGGGAAAGTGTCTACGAGAGTTGAGGGTGGCTGAGAGTAGGCAGGTGTGGAGCAGGAAGGAGTTGCTGCTTTTTACCATGATTCTATTACTACTATTTAATTTTTCCAAAGTACGTACGTGCATTCAATTTTTACAAATGAAAGTTAATTAAAAACACAGAAGAAAGAGGTCAAGTGGCTGTGGTTGAAGCTGAAATTTGGGAGCTCTGAGGAAGCTTTGAGAAATGCAATTTGAAAACCATATATAGAGAGAAGCCCTACAATTCATAGTGCAGCCCAGTTAGATTAAAAGGCCTGTGCAAGTTCAAAAATATGTCAGCAGTACATCCAGACCTGCAACATGGGTTCATTCCTCAATAAACACTCCCAATGATACCCTCTTTCTTCTGAATCCTTTGCACCACCATTTAAATATGCCTAAGCCTCTCCAGTCTTAACATACTCCCCAAGAAAAGCCAGTCTTCCAACCTGCCCCCTTTCCTCTCTTCTGCTTTCTCGTAGCCAAACTTTTTAGAATAGGAACCTGCACTCAGGTTCTCCATGATCTTGACTCTCTCACTCTCCAGCTACTTAGTCCAGTGTCTGCTCCCTACACTCACCTAAACCCCAGACCAATTGCTAAGGACCTTCTGGTCACTGATTCCAATAGGCACCTTTCAGTGTTCATCTTTCTCCCAGAAGCTTCTGGCATTGTCGACTCTTCCCCCCGGAAACACTCTCTTGGCTTCCAACTCACCACACTCCCCTGGGTTTCCTCTGACCTCTCCACCCCCTTCTGTGCTTTCTCCATTAAGACTTCTTTAGTATTTTCTTAAGGTTCTCTTCTTGTTCCTCTACTTTTCACCCTATAAACAGTGACTGGGCCATGTCATCTACTGTCACGGTTTCAAAGCCCAGCTGAGGACCCTTAAGTCAAGACACTTCTTTCATCTGGTACCATCCTCACCTTAGACAGCCCCAGACACCTCAAATTCACTCTTCCCCAATAAACTCAATATCTTCCATGTCAATCCCTGTATGGTACCATGATTCATGTTTCTATCCAGGCCAGGTACATGAGAATTATTCTGAACTTCTTCTTTTTCTTCTTCACATCTAATGCATCACCAAGGCCTATAGATTGTTTCTCCTAAATATTTTATTCCCATGGCCACTACTCTGGCCCATGCCTTTATCCCCTCTTACTTGGACTACTGCTCCTGGGGTCTAATCAAGCTTCTCTCTTCACTGTTGCCCCTTTTCCAATCCATTCCATTCCATTCTCCATGCTACACTCAGAGAGGTGGTCCTTTCCTCTCGCTTTCCCTTTGGAAAATGGCCAAGCTCTTTGGTTGAGTATCAGCTCATATATCCCCTGCAGTGAAGGGCCCCTCCTGAGTGTTCCCATAATTCCCTACTCTCCTTGTCACAGCATTACAGGACCCTTGTTGTAACTGCACTTTATTGTATGATAATCACAGCTCATTTAATTGTCTGACTTCTTCACTAGAACATAAGCTCTGTGTGGTTGTCATACTTTTGCATTATCTTATATCCTCAGATCCTAGCACATAACATGTGTTCATAAATAATCTTTTACAGAATACATACACTTATTCCTTTATGGAGGAACAGTGGTTTTCAAACAATGATGCATAGACCATCAGTCTTAAAAATCCCAGGGAGCTTTTAAAAATATGATTGCTTGGATTCAACCCTAGACATCTTCAATCATACTGTCCAATGAAGGGCATGGGATTTTGTAGAGACGGGTGCAGTTTACATGAGGGATACATCCTTGACAACTTGCCATAATTCAAAATTTGCAAATCTTGACTAGTTTTCGCACAGTAGCACTGGTTTCTGTTTGCCAGCTAACATTAACACTACCACCTGGCATTTATAGTATACTTGGCCTCCCAGGATTAATATTGTGATTCTTGTTTAGCTTTTAAAATCTTGGAGGCGTCACATTATTTGGAATTTTATACATAAATGAAACATTAGTCATGCTTATTTCGTTACCGTAAATTTGCATTAAAATGTGACTGTGCTGTATTTTAAAAAATTCCAGATAATTCTCATGTGCAGCCAAGTTTGAATCCAAAGTCTTATGCTCTTTTTTTTTCTTTCTCTCTGTTTTCCTTCTTTCTTTTAAAAAAATTCTTGTAAATTTTTAATTGTGGTAAAATACACATATCATAAAATTTATCATCTTAACCATTCTAGTGTACAGTTTAGTAGTGTTAAATATATTCACATTGTTGTGCAACCAATCTCTAGAACTTTTCGTTTTGCAAAACTAAAACTCTGTGTACTCCTTAAACAACTTCCCATTCCATTCTCCCCCCAACCCCTGGCAACCACCATTCTACTTTCTGTCTCTATGAATTTGGCTACTTTAGTTACCTCATGTAAGGAGAATTATACAGTATTCATCCTTCTGTGGCTGGCTTATTTTACTTAGTATAATGTCTTCAAGTTTCATCTATGTTGTAGCAGGTGTCAGAATTTCCTTTCTTTTCAAGGATGAATAATATTCCATTGTACGAATATATCATATTTTGTTTAACCATTTATCCATTAGTGAACACTTGGGTTGCTTCCAACTCTTGGCTAGTGCAAATAATGCCGCCATGAACATGGATGTACAAACTTGAGACCCTGATTTTAATTCTTTGGTATGTATACCCAAAAGTGGGATTGCTAACTAATATGATAGTTCTACTTTTAATTTTTTTTAGGAACTGCCATACTGTTTTCCATTAACAGCTACACTATTTTAAATTCCACCAACAATGCACAAGGGATCTATTAATAATTTTTCCACATCATCACCAACACTTGTTATTTTGTGTGTGTGTGTGTGGGGGGGTTGTAGCTATCATTATTGGTGTGAATATCTCATTGTGGTTTTGATTCAGATTTCCATAATCATTAGTGATGTTGGGCATCTTTTCATATCCTTAGTGGGCATTTGTGTATCTTCTTTGGAGAAATGTCTATTCAAGTCCCTTGTCTAATTTTAAATTATTTTTATTGTTATTGTTGTGTTGTAAGAGTTCTTTTATATATGATTTGCAAATATTTTCTCCCTTTCCATAGGTTGCATTTTCACTATGTTGATTGTATCCCTCGATGTACAAAAGTTTTAAATTTCGATGTAACATCAATTTATCTATTTTTACTTTTGCCTGTGCTTTTGATGTCATATCCAAGAAAATATTGCCAAATACAATGTCATAAAGTTTCCCCCTATGTTTTTATCTATAAGTTTTATAGTATTAGCTCTGAGGTTTAAATCTTTGATCTATTCTGAGCTACTTTTTGTATATGGTGTAAGGCAGGGATCCAACTTCATTCCTTTGCATGTAGATATCCAGTTTTCTCATCATCATTTGTGGAAAAGACTGTCCTCTCCCCATTGAATTGTCTTGACACCCTTTTTGAAAATCATTTGACCATATATGTGAGAGTTTATTTATAGGCCCTCTATTTTAGTCCTTTGGTCTACATGTCCATCTGCATGCCAAGAATAGACTGTTTTAATTATTATATATTTATAACATTTTGATAAAAGGAGGTCTCCAACTTTGCTCCTGTTTTTCAAGATTGCTATTTGGAATCTCTTGAGATTCCTTGTGAATTTTAGAATGGATTTTTCTATTTCTGCAAAAAAATGCTGTCAGGATTTTGATAGAGATTGTGTTAAATCTCTATATTGTCTTTGGTAATATTTATATCTTAACAATATTAAGTCTTTCAATCCATGAAACTTGGATGTCTTTCCATTTCTTTATGTCTTTTTACATTCTTTAAGCAATGTTTTGAAATTTTCAATATGATAATCTTTCATCTTCCTAGTTAAGATTATCCCTAAGTACTTTACTACTTTTGATACTCTTATAAATGAAATTGTTTTATTTTCTTTCCTTTTTAGAAAAAATGTACAAAAATTGGAATACAGTATAACATACATTTACTTAAGTGTGCAAAGATTAAGGTACACAGTTTAATGAATTTTTATAAAGTGAAATCATACATGTAATACCACCTCTAACAAGATATAGAATATCTTGCACTCCGGAACTCTCCCTTGTGCCCTCTCCTTGTCATTACCTATCCCTCCCAAATATAACCATTATGCTGATTCTATCTCCACAGGTAATTTTTTCCTTTGTAAAGATGAGATCATACATTATATACTCTTTTGTGGTTGGTTTCTTTCACTCAATGTTAAGTCTGAGAGGAGATTCATCAGTGCTGTTGTAGGTATCAGTAATTCACTTGCCATATAGCATCTAACTTTATGATTATCACATAATTTACTTACCCATTCTACTGTTGATGAACATTGAGTGGCTTGAATTATGAATAATGCTGCTATGAGCATTCTTGAATATACCTTTTGGTGCACATAGTTATGCATTTATTTTGGGTATATTCCAAAGAGTGTAAATACAGGATCAGAAAGTATGTCTATTTTCAGCTTTAGAAAATAATGCTAAATAGTTTTCCAAAGTAGTTGTACCAGTTTATACTTTCATTAATCTTTTAATTAAAAATTAATCCATTTATATTTAATGTAACTATGGCTGTATCTGGGGTTAATCTTGTCATCTATCTTTTCTATTTACCCCATTAGTTTTCTGTTCTTCTTGCTTGTCCTCTTGGCCTTTTTAGGGTTTATCAAAATTAAAAATGATTACATCTCCCCCACATTGGCTTATTAGAAATACATTCTTTTATTATTCTTCCAGTGGTAGATATTATAATTTGTATTCTTGACTTATTATATTATATTTTAATTGTTAGTTTTATCACTTATTAGACAACGTAAGGACCTTATAACACTTCAATTCTATCAAACATTTCCTTATTATAGCATCTAACTTTATGATTATAACACAACTTATTTATCCATTCTACAGTTGATGAACATTGAGTCACATGAATTTGAATAATACTGCTATGAGCTACTATTATTTTGGGCTACTATTGTCATAAATTTTTATTCTACATATTGTTAAACCCCATTATATATTATTATTGCTCTTTTCAGTATTCATTTATATTTAACTCTGTAAAGCTCATCATTCCCTCTGGAACTGTTGTGTTTCCATTTTGGATCATTCCTTCTGCCTGAAGAATCCATTTAAGTATTTCTTCTAGTGTTGTTCTGTTTTCATGAATATATCTTTATTTTTGTATTTGCTTTTTGAAGGGCGTTTTCACTAGGCTTAGACTTCTGGGTTGACTGTCATCTTCTTTCTGCCCTTTGAACACAAAATTCCATTGTCTTCTGCCTTCCAGTTTTTCTGTTGTAAAGTCAGTTAGTTGTAAATTCTTATTTTTTCTCTTCTGATGACAATGTATCATTTGCTCTGGCTTATTTTTAACAATTTGTATTTACTTTGGTTTTCAGCAGATTTTCTATGTTCTGCCAAGGTTTTTTTGGTTTTTTTAAATTTTTGTTTTTGTTTCCTTTGGCTTAATATTTATAAATCTTGAATCTGTGGCTTCATGTCTTTGCTAATATACTCTCCCCTTTACTGCTGGCACTCCAATTATACACACATCACACATTTTCACTGTGCCCAAATGTATCTTATGCCTCATTTTAAATTTTCCATCCTTTATTTCTATCTGTGTCTTAATCTGAATATTTGCCAATGACTTATTTTCCATTTTATGAATCCTCTATTTTGTTGTGTCTAATCTGCTGTCAAATGCACCTACAGATTCTTAATTTCTGTTATTACTTTTCTAATTTCTAGGATACCTATTTGATTATTTTTCATATATTTCAGTTCTCTCGTGAAATTCTTCCAATTATTTTCATATATTCTCTTGAACTTATTAATCACAGTTATTTTATAGTCTGCATCTGATAACTCCAAAACATGGGAAATCTCTGGATTTGTTTCTAATTCCCATTTAATTTTTTCTTTCTTTTCTTTTCTTTTCTTTTTTCTTTTCTTTTCTTTTCTCCTTCCTTCCTTCCTTCCTTCCTTCCTTCCTTCCTTCCTTCCTTCCTTCCTTCCTTCTTTCTTTCTTTCTTTCTTTCTTTCTTTCTTTCTTTCTTTCTTTCTTTCTTTCTTTCTTTCTTTCTTTCTTTCTTTCTTTCTTTCTTTCTGTCATCAGGTCCTGTTCCCTGGCAAACTTTGTTATTTTATATTGATGAAAGTCTATGTATGAGAAATTGTAGGGATCTGAATGACGTTATCTTTTTCTAGTGTAGATTTGATTTTTTTTTTTTTTTTGGCTGGCATAATTACCTTGACTAGCTGATGCTAATTAATTTCAGTTTTTCCCTCCTTATTGTTACCTCATAGTCCTTTCATTGGTCTTGACTAAAAACCCTGGTTGTTTACTAGGGCCTCTCCTGCTTGGTGGGTTTGAACTCTAATTTTTCTCTCTAGGACTTCAAGACTATTAAAGTCTGCCTTAGTGGATGCCTTTCCTGTTTGGTTTTTCTGTGTTTGACCCTAAACATCTATAGCTTAGGAGTCAATCAATGTCTCGAGGGGAAATTGCACGTGGAATTTAGGTTCCCTTCTATTGGGTTCTTTTCCTTTGAGAACCTTAATTAATCTCAAACCACAGATAGGTTGTCAGCCTTGAATTCCTAGTTTTGTCTTTCCAGTCCAATGCATACCATAAGCTCTATGTTGATGATTTCTGTTTGGCTTATATGATCCACTCTGAACTGGCAAATTCTGCAAGAAGACAAAGCACTAGCAAGTATAAGGCTGCCCTCATGTGTTTATCCTAACTCTGGGGTCTTGGTGCTCCGAGTCATGGCTCTACTGGTTGCTCTCTGATGCCCTCAAGCAACTTTTATTTTTAAGTATTTTTTTTTCCAACTTTTATAACTCTTCTCAGAGAGAGGGTAGTCTGATTTACTCTGTCATAGAATTATCTCCTTTGCTAAATGCAGCTAAAGTTTAGAGGTTCAAAGGAGCTTCTGAAATGACCCTGGGTGGGTGATAATAAACAAGTGACAATAACGGCAAACTGATCATTCCTGGCCCTATGCCAGAGATTTTGTTTCAGTACATCTGGGAGGGGGCATAGGAATTTATATATTTAAAAAGATGCTTAGGAGATTCTGATGCATATGCAGGTTTGGGAGACTGTTTTATAGATTACTATCTCTCAAAATGTGTCTGAGGAACTCTTTTGGTCAGTAAGGCCTGGGGCAGTTATTAACACCTGGTCTAAGCCACTATCAGTTCTCACTAAGATTACTATTATCCTTGTTTCTACCCTTGTCTCACTCTTTTAAACACAAATCAGACCATGTCCATCTTTTGCTAAAAAACATCCATTGGCTTCCCAGATATTGGAGGAAAAAATGTAAATCTGGAAGAAGATGTGCATGTGGTTCTCTCCCTCACCACTTCAGGTCTCTGTCTGAATGTCAGAGAAGGCTTCCCAGACACCCTCCATAAAACAGTAACTTCACTACCTCCATTTCCCTTGGTGCATCGTGATTCCTCATTTTCTTTATCACTTGTACTGCCACTCTCTGAGATGTCATATATTTACATTTTTTACAAAACGACTTTATTCAAGTAGGATTGGCATGCAAAAGCCTGCAGATATTTAATGTATATCACCTGACAAGTTTGGAGATAAGCATATATCCATGAAAACAACTCTACGATCTGTGCCATAAACATATTCATCACCTCCAAAAGTTTCCTCCTGCCCTCTTTTTTGTTGGTAAAAACATGTAACATAAGATATACTCTCTAAGCCACTTTTTTTGTTTGTATAAATTTAAGGGGTATAATAAAATAAGTGTGAATTTATTACATGGATATATTACATAGTAGTGAAGTCTGGGCTTTCAGTGTATCCATCACCCGATTAATGTACATTGGTACCCACTAAGTAATTTCTCATCATCCAACCCCCACCCCACCTCCTTCTGCATTTCCAAAGTCTATCAGTTCACCTCTCTGTCCAGGTGTGTACATGATTTAGCTTCCATTTATAAGTGAGAACATGGCAGTATTTGTCTTTCCATTTCTGAGTTGTTTACTTACCTCTTAGCAAATTTTTAAGTATATAATACAGCATTGGTAACGACAGGCACTACGCTGTATAGTTGAACTAATTCACCCTGTAAACCTGTAACTTTGTACTGTCTTGCTAACTCTTCCTTATTTTTCCTTCTCCCCAGCCTCTGGCAACCACTATTCTACTCTCTGCTTCAATGGGTTTAACTATTTTAACTATTCCTTCATGTAAGTGGGATCATGAAGTTTTTGTCCTTCTGTGTCTGGCTTGTTTCACTTAGCATGATGTCTATCCGTTTTGTCTCATATGGCAGAATCTTCCTCTTTTTAAAGGCTTAATAGTATTTAATTATTAATTGAATATTATTTCATATATATACACTTTATCCACTCATCCATCAGTGGACATTGAAGTTGCTTCCTTCTCTTGGCTATTGTGAATAATGCCGGAATAACATGGGAGTGCAGATATCTCTTCAACAGCCTGACTTGAATGCCTTTGGATATATAACCAGAAGTGGGATTTCTGGATAACATGGTAATTCTATTTTTAATTTTGTGAGGAATCTCCATACTGTTTCCCACAGTGGCTGCACCAATTTTCATTCCTACCAACAGCATACAAGGGTTCTCTTTTTTCCACACCCTCAACAACAAGTATTATCTTTTGTTTTTTGATAATATCCATCCTAACAGGTGTGAGGTGATACCTCATTGTGGTTTTGCCTTGCCTTTCCCTGATGACTAGTGCTACAGAGCATCTTTTCGTATACCTGTTGACCATTGTTTTCTTTGTAAAAATGTCTATTCAGGTCCTTTGCCCGTACATTTTTTTTTTATTGTCTGTGTTCATCCACCAAAAATTAGCAAATATTCCATTAAAGAAAATGTAAGTTTAAGACATTTGCAGCCTACAAGAAACTTTAGTCCCTGAAATTTCCCCCTGAGGAATGGTCCAACCTTAAGTATAAGGCCTTTGAGAGGCAGCATTGAGAAGCACAGGCTGCATACGTGTCTCACTAACTAGGAATTTTACAGCCTCCTCCACGAGAATCTGTTCTTTGTGTGGGGACCAGCTGGTTACTTTGCATGCTTAATCCAACAGCAGAGGTATCTGGGAAGTGCGGAGAGCGTGCCTGCTCCCAGAGTATTGCTAGGGCTCCCAGCCAACTTGCTGGGTTCCAGGGTAGTGATTCTGTGTTCCATGCCAAGGGCGAAGACTGAAGCAGCAAAGACAGGGATGATTGGCAGCTTCCATTTACATACATGTGGAGGCCAAGATGCCAACTGACAGAGTCCGGCTACTTACGAAAGGCCTTCCAAACTTCCCTGCATTTCTTTCTAATCTGAAACAGCCTCTTCCTGAGCCAGTCATTCTGCCTAGTCCAGGGAGTTCATTTCAATATCTGCTGTGAGGGATAAGGCTGCTCTGATGGCATTTGCTTGGACCCTACAGTTAACCCAGTGAGATTAGACACAAGGTGTTTTTTTTTAAGCAGAAAGACACCATAGGACTATGTCTTACAAAATGTGATTTTTTTTTTCTGTGAAGGTAGATGAAGAACAGGTTGGAGATGGGCTCTAATGACACTTGTTAATACTGAAATGGAACAGGTGGCTCAGGAAAGTGTCAACTTTCTGCCTCAGTGAAGTGCATCCCTCTGAAAAACAGTGCACCCAGCGCCCAGCACTTGTTCAACAGGTCCCAGAAAATAACAGCTGCTGGACTTTCACTTCTATTTTGCTGCCTTGTCACAACTTCCACTTCAGCAATGATTTGTTTTGAGTTTCACTAGCTGTCAAGAGCTGAACTACGAATGCATTTCTACAACACATGACCCAATAGCATTTTTATCCCTGTGTGGACAAGGCAAAGTACGACATTTGAAACTTCATTTGGCTCCACCAAAAGAAGCTGGAGCTCAGACTTAGTGGGGATGGTGGGACAGCGCCAGGTCCAGTGGTGCCCATTGGAGTCCCAGAATGAGATCCCACGGCTGTGCCTCTGTTCATTTGCTGGCTGGCCTCACTTTCTTCCCAGTGAGTTGTTATTTGTCTGGGGCTTTGCAGTGGTAGAAAGGAGTATATTTAGCTCACTATGAAGAAGAAATTTCTAATAATTGTTCAACAAGAGGGATTTCGAAACTGGGCCTGCTCTTGTTCCCCAACACGAGCTTGCAGGGACCTGGGACTCTACCAGTGTGAAGAGACGACTGGCAAAACTTCCAAACGATCATCAGGTTTCCTGAAGGCCCTGGGCAAGCAGCCCTCTCTCCCAATCCCAGCTTGGCTCTCATCCATGTAATGAAAAGGCTGACAATTGAGAGTTGGCCTGACCCACGAGCTCTTTGGATGCGCATTAGTAGGCTGAATAGCAATCTTCAAAATCGAAGCTTTGCAAGGGAGTAACGCAGTGTCCAATGGGATATTTCATACAGTCACCCCACAGCTACCTGAGAACAGTGTAACAGGATAGTTTAATTATCCTATGGGGATTCCAAAGGGCCTTTAGCCTGACTTTAGTCCCTTTGTCACTCATGTGAATGCCACCTGCATTCTTGGCCTTTCTCAGAGAAGCATGAGCAGTATCGTGTCCTAGTGATCTGTCTGCTAAAGCTGGCTGCGGGGACACAGAGACGAGCAACATCCCTCAGTGGGAAATCAAGACATTTCTCCGTACTGGGCTAAGCTCAGTTTCTGCCTAGGGCCAAGCTCCCGTGGGCTTCAGAAGTTTGGAGACACCCGTCTACTGCTGTCCCCTTCAGGGAGTTACCAGTATCCTTTTCTTCCAAGGCCTCCCCTTGGGCCTCGGGCTCCCCCCAGGCACCCTGCAATCTGCCAACATAGTACTCTGTGCCCGTCTCCCTTACACCTCCACAGAGCTTGATAATTACCGTTTACATAACTGTCTCTTCCAACAGAAGGAGCCTGCTTCTTAGTTACCCTTATGCCCTCCAGCACCTAGGATAGTGCGTGACCCGAAAGTGGCAGTCAGTAAATATTAGTGAATAAATGAACAGAACTCAGCGCTTGATGCGTACGCAGATTTAGCCAACGTCAGTGCATTTATGCTGCCAGAAAGTTTAGCAAGTGGATATCCCAAAGCTGTGAACTCTCAGTGCTGGCAGGGACAGCTGAACTCCACCTTCCTTATTCTAGATGTAGGGACACATCTGTGGCACAGAGGTGACGCATTCTGCCCAGCGTCACGGGCAGCCAGTTAGGAGTGGAGCTCAGTCTAGAACGAGGGGCTCCTCATTCTGTTCCCCATTCTCTGCACTGATTTTAGTGAAATCCTAATTGGGGCTGACGTGCCGGGAGAAGTGGAACATCTTTGGCACGAGGAGAGGAGCTGCCCACCTACTCCGCCAGCCAAGGCAGGATGAGGAAACAAAGCCAAGCCCGTTGCAATGGCTCCGGCGCAGGGATTGTCAGAGGGTCCTGTGCTGAGTGCTGGGCGTTAGGAGTCTGCCTTCCTGGATTTGCAGGAATGGGTATAAGGATTTGGGGTATATTCCCTGCAACTAATTATGCAGATGTGTGGGCATTGCTCTCTGCTATTTTCAGGAGCTGTGTTATAACTATTTAAAACCATGGGCATAGATTTGTCTTTAGAAAGAAACATTCAGGGGAGTTATCCCAAGGACTCTCCCTCTGGCTTGATCAACAGATTCATGCTTTTAAAAAACAGCTTCCTCCAAACTGGAGAGACAGAAAGACCCGTGTAATTCAGCGTCAGGTGAACAGGCTGTGCTTTCCTGTTCTCAAAGATAGAGTAAAACAAAGATGCCCCAGTAAGGGTTGAAAAGTCAAGGTTGTTACTAAGAACAATTTTATAAAAGTTGGAATAAAACATTGTTGTATTTCAAGGGCAGGAATGCTTACAGATGGGGGCAATTCCATAATATGCCATTTGGGATACAATGATTTCTATTTCTATGGATTTCTGTTCATTGCAAAGCTTTTCAAGGCTGGCCCAAGGAGATTGGTGTGTCTGTGTGCCCTGCTTTTGAAGGCAATTTTCCTCTTGCTTTTGGTGGCTATGTCTCCCACTTTCTTTCTCCTTCCTACACACAGCAAGAACTGCTCCATCCGGACCAACAGCATGGAGAGGTAGATGGACTTCCACAGCACATATGAATGGGTCCCTTTGAAAATAATTTAGATTTGACTGTAGAAACTGTCTAAACAAATATTCCCTGGTCGTGCATGGGATGTGGACCAGAGACAGGCATTGTTTAGCCTTGAGGAAGTCTCTGGTGGCTCAACCGAGACTCAAGGATTCAGCATTAGTTGAGAGGAAGTTGTCCTTGTTTTTGAACGTTCTTCTGGCTCAGAGAAAACTCCTGGGCACACTGAGATCCTGCTCTCGATGCCTGCACTCCTGGACTCAGGCCTGCACCCCAGGAGCTGTCATCCTCGGGGTCCTCCTTATTCCAGGGGCTTCCTGGTTGGCCTTCCTGTTTCCTTTCTCATTGCAATTCCTGTGTATGGTTCCTTTTGTGCACCTGGGGTCTATGGACACTCAGCTACATTTGGCTCTAGTTGCGAGAAGGGTCATCTACATTTTTACGAAAAGTGAAGTTTTCAAAATAAAGCCACCCCCCATCTGCCCATGGCAGCACAGGTGTCTGCAGGCAGGATCTTGTTCAAGTGCCTTGTTGGCAACCTGATATAATAAGCTTAGGAGCTGTAAGTTTAAAAATTAATTAGCTGTGTGTCTCTGGGTCTCAGTTGTTTTTTTACCTGTGAAATCAAGGGCCAGTTCAAATGAAGCTCCAGGATATTGTGCAGTCAAACATCTATGAATATGAGACTGAAATCCTAGTAGGCTAACAATCTACAGCTGGGAGTAACCCTCTGGAGCAGGGGCCTGGCCCTGGGGAACACCACTGTGGAAGGTCCTGGTTTGGGAGGTGGCAGGAGGACAGGTCAAGCCTGCGTTGTGCTTCTTCTCTGTTCATGGCAAGGAACTGACAGTTCATAAAAACAAGGACCACTCTAAACAGCAATGGCACTTTTCTCTGAGCATATTAAAATCACCCTATTGTAGGACCCAGGGCCTTTCCTATTCCAAGGCAATATATTGGGGGTGACACCCACTCGTGCACGGGATTCCGACACTTATTGTAGCCCCCCAACATGCTCCGACAAGAACTACAATTGTTTTCCTCATTTCTTAGTAGCAAATCTGGAGGCAGATGATTTAGGAAGCCGGAATGTTCTCTAACTACGTTCTCTATGTAAGCGAGGAATGGAGACCATACAGGTCTGTAGGAGCCACTGCTCAGAGGCCACGTGACCCCCCTGCTGTCCTCAGTCAGGCCTGCAAGGATTACTTGCCTCACGCATTGCTGCTCTTGCCATGGTTCTCAACGTGCTGGGCTGTCAGGACTCGGCACAAAAGGCAGCAGACCGGCACTGCAGCAGTGTTCACGGGGACGGATGGATCAGGCCTTACAAATCTCTGCCCACCTCACCCCAAGACACATAAGCCCATGCCGCCAGTCCTGCAGCCAACCCCAGACACGTGCGGTGCAAGCGCGGTGAGCTGCGGTTTCCCTGCAGCTAAGACAGCCGGCATCTCCCTCTGCCACTCCCGACCTCACGCTCCTGTTACTGTCATCGCATCTCGAAGCCTGATGTTCCTTTTTTGTCTTCTACACCTCAAGGACCTCCACTAGCTCTTGATGCTTTTTGGCTTTTGCCTTAAAGTGTATTTGGAAAGTACCAGGTCTGACTGTAGTCAGTTTCCCTTCTTGAATGCAAGATGACCTTAATCATGGTGAATGCAAATTATGGTGGCTTCTCCAATCACAAAAACTCTTCTAGTGGCCAGCTCTGTGCTACTCTACTCCATTTTTTTTTGGGGGGGGGGAAGGAACTGCTCCTTCTGCTCTACCGTGACTCCCTGCAAGCTCTAGTCAAGGTCCTCATGGTGTGGTCTGGGGACAGGCAACATGGGCCACCCAGGAGCTTGCTAGGAATGCAGTCGCAGGCCTCACCCCAGATTTCCTTCTTGCAATCAGAATCCGTAATTTAATAAGTTCCCTTGGTGATCCATGTGCACATTAGCATTTGAGAAGCCCTGCTTTAGCAATCTGGGCGCAATGACAGGTGCTGCCTGTTACTTTTCTAGCCACAGTGATTAGAGTGTGTGTGTGTGGTGGGGGTTGGGGCAGGGGTCAGGCAGGCATGTAACCCAAGCTGGGCCCTAATCCCTCACCTCCAGCAGCCATGGAAATCAGTCCTCAGCTTTTTCAAGTCTCTAGTGGAGTAGACCCTATTCTTTAATGGTGAATCTGAAGGTTAAGGACATATCTATGGGTGGCCTACCCCCACCCGCAACCCAGTCTTCAGTAAGAGAGAGTCACGCCAGTGCACGGAAAGTTGCAGAGTTGAGAGGGACCAAAGAAGGAAGAGGAGGGAAAGGAGAAAGGTCAGTCCTGTTAGTTTTCAATTTTCTGGCTGTAGCTCCCTACCCCAGCCCTTGCAGGTTCTTTAATGTCCTGGATCATTCCAACCTAAGCTCAGGATCTCAACTCCTCCCAGTTTCTCAGCCTCTACTCTATTCCCCCAGTAGATCCCCCGTTTTGCTTGAGCTGGCCAGAGTTGGTTTTCTTCATTTCTAAACTGATGCATGCACTCGCAGTCGGAGCCTGGGCCTCTGTAGTCTGTTCAGGGTGAGGGAGGAAAGCTGAGCAGGACCCTCAACTTCTCCCTTGTGGGTGACTGTCCCCACCCTTGACCCTTGACTTTAGGACACGGGGCAATGAAGCCATTGCTGCCACATCAGAGTCTCCTGCAAGGGCGCAGAGGCTCACTCTTCTCCGAGCCGTGGGGTCTGCCCTGCCTGGGTGAGCTCTGGCTTTGCTGGAGAACACTCACCGCACATCTCAGTCTGGGCGTATTATGTCTACCCTGACCTGGAGCCCGCTGTGCTTTGTAATCTGGAGATTCATATCTTGCATCATTTCTGGAAATTTTTTTCTTGCTATTATTCTTTTAAAAAAGTGCTTCTGCCCATTTTCTCCATTCTCTGTTTCTGGAGCTCTAATTCGATAAATGTTGCAGCTTTTAATTTTGTTATCTCTTACCATTCCATTGTGTCATTCTGTGTCTCTTGACTTTTTTTTGTTTGTTCTTGTATTTTCTATCTCTTTATGTCTCTGTGCTTTTTCCAGATTATTTCTTCAGAAGAATCTTTCAATTAGCTAGTTCTTTTTTCAGCTGTGGTTTACTATTTATCAATTTTTAAAAATTATAATAACTGTTGTTCCCTTCTAGAATGCTCAGTTTTCAATGTATCCTTCACAAACAATGTCCTTTTATCTTCTTTATCTCAAAATTTAAAACACACTTTTAATAAAGTTCTTTTGGTTTGTTCAGTAGTTCTTGGGATGTGAATTCCACCATCTACGGTGGTTGGCTAACTTTCTCTCTCATGGTGTTTTGGTTTACTTTGTGGTGTATAAATTTGACTTTGGACTCACTTTTAGTGTGGAGTTTTTTGTTTTGTTTTGTTTTAAAAAATACCATATATGCTTTAAAAAGCACTATATTTGCTATTACAGAGATATTCCAATGGGTAGTTTCATGTTTCCTTCTGCCTCAACCTTATGGGTTTCCCTAGTCTCAGGTTGGCTTTTACATTAATGTCTTAGTTCCTAGTCTTGGCTCTGCTTGGTTAATGTGAATTTGGACTCCACACTTGCACCTAATGGGTTTGGGGTTTTGATTTCTACAAGGTGACTTTTTCTTCTCATGTCCCAAGGGTGGCTAATCTGCGAGCCCCACCCCTGGTCTGGTAAGCAGACCTCCTTTAGGCTCTTCTCATGAGTGGAAAGGCCCTTCTTGAATTTCCAGATTCTACTAGAGAGGTAGAGTCACATTCCCAGTAATATAGGAGGTCTACAGACTCAACCCACCCCCAAGGCATGTAGTTAATTCTGATGTCTCTGTGGCTGGTTTGGTTCTTTGTTAGGTCTTCATTTCTGGCACTTGGCACCTTCTTACTTTCAAGAATAGTATGCATTTTCTTTAAACTCTTGTGGAGTTTTATTTAGCATCTACATGTATTTGGAGCAGGTTGGGGATAGAAGAGTTTCTTACGCCATGTCAGTCCGAATACTGTCTGGAAGTTTTGGAGACAACGACTTCCTGTGTATCCCAGGCCCCCTGGGAGGGTGGTCCTCTCCCAAAGAAGCTCAAACACCATGACATCACCGGGTATCAATTAATCAGCCTTTCCAGGCTCTGGGCACTGCCTCTGACCTACAGAGTTGAGCTCATCACAGATACACTTACTCGTCACCCACTTTTCCATTGGGGTTTTGAGATTATGATGCTTAATATCCTTTATCTGAGCAACTGGGAAAGTCAGAGCTTCTGAGTAAATTCCCGAGGAAACAATCCCCTTTGAAACGGTGACACCCAACCGGTAGTAATCTGTCAGCTTTCGGTTCCTCCTGCTTCGATCAGGAGGCAGTTTGGGTCAGTGTATAAGGCATAATCAATTTTGAAGCCATAAAGACAAGGGTTTGAGTCCTGCTTCTACTACTTGTCAACAGTAGGGCCATAGGCACATTGTAGACTCTTTGGGATTCTTGGTTTCTTCAACAGGAAAATGGGCATTTTAATAGCAACTTTGCAAGACTGCGGTGTGGTAGTTAAATGAGATGATACGAGTTAAGCAATCATCAAAGTGGCTGATATGGTAGAAACTCCTTAAATAATATCCCTGTGCCCTCCCCATCCTCTGCCTTCCAAAGGGCAGACTTCAATTTATGAGAAATACTTTGAGGCTTGAGTCTAATCTCTCCTGCTGCCAAAAGACACAGACTAAAAATGTTCTTAGCATTTTCTACCAAATCACAGTAGCAATTAGTCTGCATTTTAGAAACTTTTATTAATAGTCTCTCAACTGTAAGAGTCATAGGATTTTTTGAAAAGTACTAAATATATAAGGATTTATATCTCTAGCATTTAATTAAAGTTTCACCTTTAAAAGGATTTGTTCTGTAAAATCTGGATTCGGTCAAAAGGCCACCCTCAAGGATCCAGAAAGTCACATGTGGCTACGAGGCTGCAGGTTCCCCACCTGATAGGGGATGTGCAGATTTTCCCGACCAACACCAGCATGAGGGCAACTTTCTTTCAACCCAAAGTCAGTGCAAATGAGGGAATTGGAAATTGAAACGTAGAGTCAAAGTGAATGAAGCTGTTCAGATACTGGAGTCTCATATACTTGAGCAAAAGCTTTCACTACACTACAGTGGCCCCTCCCTCATTGATGCTTACAAAGCAAGAGCAGCTAAGAAATGTAGTTAAAGTCTAGAGCCAGAACGGATCTAAATCCTGGGTAGGAGGCTGATTCGGGTTGGTTCCTTAACCTCTCTGTATCTCAGCTTCATCATCTATAAAATGGGGACATCGATAATATCCACCTCATAGGGCTGTCAGGTAAGTGAAATAAATTGCTTTGCGCTTAGATTCGTGCCTGATATATAGTAAGCACTCAATACATGTTAGCTATTATTATTATTAATGACTTTTTTGGAAGTACATATGTGCTTCCTTAAGAAGGCTCAGTAGGCAACCTGTCCTATTAAATCATGGATTTTGGTATTGGGCAGACATGGAACCAACTCTTTACTCTTTCATTTATTGGCTATGTGACTTGTGTGTGCTATTTAACCTCTGTGAATCTGTTTCCTATGTCTAATATGGGGACAGGACACATTTTACAGGATGATTGTGAAGGTAAAAATAAGAGGGATGTGGGAAAAAGCAGTATCTTTTTGGTGTTTAACAAATATTAGTTATTTTTTCTACTAATGTGAAACTCACTACATTTGAGGAAGTCTATTTTACCTTTGTAGTGCTTTGGCATAAGGTCCTCTTTTTATCTTGATTTTTTTTTCTTTTTTTTTGGAGACATGGTTTTGCTCTGCTGCCCAGGCTGGAGTGCAGTGGTGCAGTCATAGCTCAAGTTCACTGTAACCTCTAACTCCTGAGCTCAAGCAATCCTCCTGCCTCTCAGCTTCCTAAGTAGCTGGGACTATAGGTGTGCACCACCACATCCAGCTAATTTTTCCTTTTTTTTTTTTTGTAGAGAGAGGGTCTGATAATGTTGCCCAGGCTGGTCTCGAACTTTTGGCTTCAAGTGATCCTCCCACCTTGGCCCTCCAAAGTGCTGGGATTACTGGCATGAGCCACTGTGTCCGGCCTATCCTGATTTATTATCTAGCTCCATATAACTTCTACATATTCATCTTAATTCTACCTCTTAAAACCAATCACAATACCTTTTCTATTTCTACAGACAATAAAGTATTTGGAAGTTTCCTTTCTCCAGACTAATTGCCTCTGTTTTCTTCTATGGCTTCTTGTAGGAGTTGATTTGGAGTCCTCTTGCCACCCCCATGGACTCTACCCATGTCTCTCTTAAAACATGGCCCCACATAACAGTGCTAGTATTATCTGGCCATTGCAGAAGAGGACAATGCTGTTACATCCTTAATTCAAATTACTATATTATGTAACCAGATTAAATTAAAATTTTTTGATGATCTTATGCAAATAACTCATGTTAAGGGCATCATCCATTACAGTCTTTTTCACACAGGCAGCTGTTGGGCTGCCCCATCCCCCACACCCACTGTTCCTTATCTTGTAGATCCACGTGGGCACCTTACCTTTATTCCTAGTAAACTTCCTATTATATTTGGCCTTTCTTTCTAGCCAGCCTAATCTTTTGGGATCCTGATTTTACCACAAAAGACATCACTATTCCTCCCAGATTTTGTGTCATTCATAAGTCAAACTAATGTAACTATTACGATTATACCAAAGTCATTGATAAAAATATCGAACTGGACTAAGCTCAGTTACAGGTTCTGAGACATCTCCCTTGGGGTTAACTTAGATAATGGACATAGGTCTTTGGGGCAATTATTCTAATTCCTACATGTCTTGCTTTCAACCCTTGTTTCTCCACCTAAGCCATCTTCTAAGTTGAGGTCAGATGCTTTGCTGAAGTTCAGCTATGTAGCGTCTACTACACAATCAGGACTCCTCACCATAAAAGGAAAGGGTGCTCGATTGACATGACATATTCTGGGAGATCATGCATTGCCTCCTACTGATCTGCCCCACCAGTGTTAATTTCAAAGCTCACAAACGACTCCCTTAGAAATTCAGTCTAGCATTTGGTCTGGGATGAAATCATGCCCACGAGCTTGAATTTAAGGAGTCTTTCTTCTTTCCTTTTCCATCTCTATTCTGCTCTCCTTCCTCCCAGAGCTCTGCGGGAGCTGTGAGTCACTGGTCTCACTCGCCAGTTCTGCTGATACCCTGGAATGTCCTCATTTGGATACCTGCATTTGGAGGAGCCAGGCACTCTCTCACCCCCTCCTTTTCTCTCTGGACCTTCAGTAGCCCTGAATTTCCCCCCATCCTTTTGAATTATTCAACACAGGAGACACAACCACAATCAAAGGCACTGCCTTCTCTTTCACGCCTTCCAACATGGCCCCAGGCCACTAGACCAGAGCCAGGCACACAGAGCTCCATCAACATCTGCTGGATGTGTAAATCCTACCTGAAACTGAGCCACGGATCCAGTAACAACTCACACAGGGTGGTGAAGAGCATGAAGGAAGCACTTATGTGGAACGCGACCAGGAGTGGATGGAGAGGTAACAAACGGTTGTCTTGCGCACGGACTCAGAAATCAGACACATCTGGGCTTGAATTCTGCCCTTACCACCTCCTAGCTGTGTGATCTTGGAAAAGTTAATTTTCCTCTCTGAGCCTTGACTTTTGTCATCTGTAAAATGAAGCTAATAATATAATACCTATCTTAAAAAGTTCTTATCAATATTTAACTAGATTTTGTGTCCAAAGGTTCCTGACATGTAATAAGTGCTCCAGAAATGGTGTCGGCTGCTGGTAGAGCTCTTTATTGTAACAACCCTGAAAGATTCCTAAGTCCTGAGGGTGACCCTTCTAATGCTAGAATGCCTGGGCGCAGTTTTTGCTGCCAATCAACATTCTCACCACAGAGTGGCTGCGTGTCGTCTGCTGGTGATAACAGCCATGATGATTGATACGGATTTGTCTTCCTTCAATGATTTCTGCCCTTTCTAGGATTACAGAATTCGCCTATCTTTCAGAAGCAGCGTGCATTACGGAATCCATTCACTCTCACTGTTACTAGGGTCTGTCTGCCTTGGGAACAACTGGACCAATCCATTTTCCTTTGGGTCAGTAGTGCTATTTTGCAATTCCCAACATGCATGTTGGCTTGGCCCTGCCTGATGGGAGCTGGCCGTGACATCAGTCATCCCTTGTGTGTCAGGGCCCGGGCGGGATGAGGTGGCGCTGCCCTCTCTCACTGCCCCCGACTGGAGACAGAGGTGGGGCGTCCCCATCAATCACATGGCTCCGATGCCACTTGTGTGGCCACTCAAAGACTAACCTCTAAGGCTGTTTCTGGGTGGCAGGAAGGTTTGTTTCCCATTTCTTTTAAGAGAGAGCAGCACGCTGTGGTTGGGTGTGATCCCCAAGAAGTAATCCAGTTCCCCAGATTCCCTTTCTAGTCTCTGTGCTGGTGGAGAACTCCAGGGAGGGAGACTTCCCAGTTGCCTTTAGTAGCCCCCATCCCTCCAAGCTCCTCGTCTCAACCGTGGTGTACGCACTGTGGCAACAATCAGAAAGGACGCGTGTGAATGGGGGCGACCCCCACCAACGCCAGGCCCAGAGAGGAGGAGCTTGGATTTAGTTCAGGAGCTAAGTGGGCTCTTCATCGAAGGGTGTGAAGCTTTCTAATGGGGGCAGGGTCCTCCCCAACAAGGGCAAGTGGGAGAGCAGCTGGGTTCCAGGAAAAGCTGCCCAATCAGACAGCACAGGAAGGCCCTGCCCTGGTCTGTAAGAAATGCTCTCCTCTGAGGTCAGACCCGGGCCCAGGGCAGGGTGGGGGAACAGCACCAGTCTAGTTCTGTCCAGTTCTAGGCCAGGTCCAGTCCAGTCTAGGACAGATCCAGTTCTGTCCGGATCATGCACTACGGGCACAGGAGGGGCCTGGATCCCCCTTCCCCCGACCATTATCAGGCTTGTAGACCAGATAAGCACGGGAGGCTCCAGCCCTGGCTGACGATGGAGACTGGCATCAGGCTGGTGGGTCCACTGAACATTGATTGATTCCTCTACACCAGACACAGCAGTAGCTGTCTGGTGAAGGATGATGGCTGTTTCTCTCCTGTAGAGAGTGACTAACGGAGGCTACGTGCATCTGGGCACAACAATGTCAAAGGGTGTTGGGAGAAGCCCTTGCTCCACCTGGCAGCTCACGCCACAGGGCTGTGAGACAGGATCCCACGTGACATGGTGTAGCAGAGGAAATGTGTGCTTTGGGAAAAAAAAAAAAACCCAGAGAGCTCACGCTGAGCCTTGGCCTCCCCGTCACGGCATGCTCCTTGCTCCCCGGCCAGGGCTGAGCTCTGACAGTAATTTGACATGATGCATAATAGATGAGCGAGCGGTTGTCTGGGCCTTCACAATGCGCTATAATCCCGAGACAAAGTACACAGGCATCTTCACACGAGCTCGGTAGGATTGATTCATGGGATCTGACAACATCAGGCATTTCTTTGCAAGTGAAAAGCCCAGGCATTTTCAAGGTCACCTTGGAGGTGTGGGTTATTCACCCGTCATTATAGACCCTTTCCAGATTAAGGCAAAAACTGGGCTGCCTACTTTGTTTGCATATATTTATCCCATGATGTATGTCTAAAGAGTCTATTTTAAACTACTAGCTATTTTTTTGTTGTTATTCTGAGACTTTTTGAAAAGTCTGTTTTTAACATTTTGTTAAATCTGCTTTTCCACTGGAAAAGCAATCGCAGTTGATGTAAACTGACTTCAGGTTCCCCCTCCTCTCTGCCAAATGGATACAAAGAGGAAACAGGTGCCTCAGACTTGGATGCCTTAGTCTGTCTGAGCTGCCGTAACAAGGTCCCACAGACTGTGTGGCTTCGATAGCACAGATTTATTTGCTCACAATTCTAGAGGCTGGAAGTCCAGTTAAGGTGTCAGCAGGGTTGGTTTCCTCTGAGGCCTCTTTCCATGGCTTATAGATGGCGTCTTCCCTATGTACGTCTGTGTCCTAATCTCCTTTTCTTATAGGGACACCAGTCAAATTGGACTAGGACCCACCCTAATGACCTCATTTGCACTTAATTGCTTCTGTAAAGATCCTCTTTCTAAATACAATTTCATCCTAAAGTCCTAGAAGTTAGGGCTTTAGCATGTGAATATAGGGGAGGGGACACAATTTAGCTCATACACTCATCTAGGGATAAAGTAGCCTGGAAAGGCACTCCGCCTTCCCTTCCACGACCTCTGCTGACCTCTGCCTTTAGGAACACAGGTGGGACCGAGCACAAGTTGCTATGCAGGATCTGTAGTACCTCATATTGGTGTCCTAGAGTCCCAGCCACTGCAGACAGAGCTTCTGTGTTCTGGTTGGGATGAGGATGGTGTAGTGGGCACACCAGGCAGGGTCTGGAGTCACAGTTGGGTTCAAATCCTGCCCGTGATGACTGACAAATTGTTCAACCTCTCTGAGCCTCTGTTTCCCCATCTTCACAAAGGAGACTGTATTAAAACTTACCTCCTAGGACGACAGTGCAGTTGAAATGAGATTAAGTGTGTACATGTGCTTAGCCCAGCACAGGCACCTGCTGAGTGCTCAGAAATGTGGCTATTTATAAAGACATGCAGAGTAAATGCTGTCTTGACATGGGGAGAATCATCCTAGGCTGTGAAGGGCCTCATCACCATGCTTCCTGTCTGTCTTTTTTTTTTTTTTGAGACAGAATCTCACTCTGTTGCCCGGGCTAAAGTGCTGTGGCATCAGCCTAGCTCACAGCAACCTCAAACTCCTGGGCTCAAGTGATCCTCCTGCCTCAGCCTCCTGAGTAGCTGGGATTACAGGCATGCACCACCATGCCCGGCTAAATTTTTCTATATATTTCTAGTTGGACAATTAATTTCCTTCTATTTTTAGTAGAGACGGGGTCTCACTCTTGCTCAGGGTGGTTTTGAACTCCTGGCCTTGAGCGATCCTCCCTCCTCGGCCTCCCAGAGTGCTAGGATTACAGGTGTGAGGCACCACACCCAGCCCCTGTCTGTCTTTAATTCAGCTCTACCAACCGTTTCCTCGTTCCACTCCACACTCCCCTCTGAAAGCTGTGAAGCTCAGTTAACACTGGGCTGTGACTTCCTGGTCACTTGGGCTATGCTTCTCCCTGTTGGCTTCCAGTAAACAGACTGGCAAGGCCTGTTGCAGTGCTGGAGTGAGTTTTTCCAAGGATGGATCTCAGCAGAAAGGTTAAAACACGACCATCAGCACCTCCGATTACAACCCCTTCTCTGCATTGCTCACACACCTTGGCATCTCAAAGTAGGCAGTGAGCAGGAACAAGGAGAGGACAAGATACAGGCTGTTTAGTAGGAATCCTATTTGTTGCCCAGAGTGATTCACCTCTTTTGGGTGAAGCCATGAGCTGGGAATGAAGCAAGAACTAACTCCTTTAACGGCTTATTGGATTGAAGCAAATGAACAGCAGTCTCACACAAGCAGCCTGGATATTGCCCAGATGTTTTGCCCACATCCACTTGTGTGCTGGGCTCCTAACCTTCCCACTGTCTCAGTACAGCTCTCCTCTTCCTGCCGTCTGTCACAGGTCTCTTTAGGCACGCCATGCTCCCGCTCTCTTCCCCTCACTCGCTGAGCCCTCGGCTGAGCAGGGAGTTGAAAGCTGTAAGCTCCGTGTTCCTCTGCCCTCTGCCTTTCCAACTCTGTTTTAAAACCCACATGGAGTCTGCTATGGACTGCACATCTGCATGCTTCCAAAATGCACGTGTTGAATCTCAACCCCCAACGTGATGGTACTGGAGATGGTGCATTTGGGAGGTGATTAGGTCATGAGGGTGGAGCCCTCATGATGGGATTAGTGCCCTTGTAAAATGAGACAAGAGAGACCTTGTGTTCTCTATCATGTGAGGGTACAGTAAAAAGATGGTCATCTGCAAACCAGCAAGTGGGCACTCACCAGACACCAGATCGGGTTGGTGCCTTGCTCTTGGACTTCCCAGCCTCCAGAACAGTGAGAAATAAATATTTGTCATTTAAGCCACCCAGTCTATGATCTAACAGCTTGTATACAGTCTGTATAACAGCCTATAATTTGTTATAACAGCCTGAACTGACTAAGACAGAATCTAACCCAGCCCTACAAAAAGTTATGTTAGGAGAAAGACACCCAAATGACAATTGGGCATTAGTTTTGGTGCACCCAAATGATGCAGGGTGTCCTCCTTTTAGAGTTAATAACTTCTTCGCCAGACATTTCCTTTCTCAATTTGCAGTGTCTTTTGCCTTCCAGAAAACAGATATAAAAGCATAAACCTTGTCTGTCCTAATTTCCAGCCACAATTTATTGCTGTGCCTTTGTAGGCCTGCCATTTTCACTGGCTTATGATTAAAGAACAGAAGGACTCTGTGCTGAAGGTGACAGAGAGGGAGGAGAAAACAGGGACACCTTTGTTGTGTTTTTCTCTTTGGAAAAGTTAGATTAGCATTTCGTAAGACTTCGGGCTAGAACACGACCCCACCTCCAAAGCCAAGGAATATAGGACAGTGTTGAAGTAAAGGGACGTAAATGTAGAAAATGTTTTTCTACCTCTGCAGGACTGATGTGAAGATGGCTTCGAGTGAACTCTGAGATGGCCAACCAGTCTGGGTAAAGGGACCCTCCCTTTCTGGCTAGAGATTCTGGTTCCAGCACAAAGGGCCGCTTAGAGAGCTGCCCCTGCTCCGGAGCTTTCCAATCGGAAAACAACATCTGACAAGTGCGGTCTAGCAGTCTCCAAACCATGTCCTGTCTCTGCCTCACCAGTCTCACTGCCTATGGGCCTCTCCTTAGGACTGTCACCCACAGGCACAGGGCCTACCCTCCCGGCCACACAGAGTCCCAACAGCTGGATTTCGTTTTCTCTCATTGGAGTGTGGATGGTGAAGGGTTTTGTGAAGAGCTGAGGGCTGAGATGACATTACAGAAACCATCATCACCCCTGTGAGCACAGCGCTGGTCTTTTTCCTTTTCTTTTAAGCAATTGAGAAATTGCTATTTTAAATTACAAGTGTTCAGAGCCTGGTGCTGGGGGGAAGAGAAACACCCAAACTCCCCCTGGCAGGCCCACATCAGCACTTCTCGATCTCCACCTGCCTTCACCCTTGGTGCTGCTGGCAAGGCCAGCTGTTGGCCCAAGAGGGCTGTGCTCCGAATGTTACTTACAACAAGGGCCTCTCGGTTTCCATTTACATCCAAAGTAAGAGTCTTCCTAATTTGTCACTGAATGCAAATAAAATCCCTTTTATTCCACGGGACACTTTTTTCTTCTTCTTTGGCATCTGCTAGGCCTCCCAGCCATTTATAACACAGAAATAGAGGCCTAGAAAGTGACTCGCCTCAAGAGTGAATCCGCTTGACCAGAGCTGTCACAATAGCCTGAAGTTTGTTCTGCTCGTTCTTCTGGACATTTCTCGTTCATATCCAGTTATCTCTTCTGTCTCAGGGACAGGGATGGGGCTGGGTCCTATCGTCATGGAGCTTTCTACTGAGTCCGTTAGGAAGCGTGTACAGTAAGCTGTCATGCCAGGTCGAAGGTACACTGTGCCTCAAGTGGGGCAGAAGCAAGAGCCCCAGGGGTGCTGGGTGGGACCCCCAGCAGTGCCCCTCCACTGCACGACCTTCTGTGACCTCCCCAAGCCCCGACATCTCTCTGCTCTGAGCACACAAAGATTCTGAAAGGTCAAGTCTCACCGTGAATGAGAAAAGACAGACATCGAGAACTCATCTCAGATCCAAGGCCACACCGTGTTGGAGGACCTGAAATTGATGCTGTATCTCATTTCAGGGTTTTTGAGATCCAAAAGACTTAATTTAGCATTCCTCTCTTTATAGACTGGGCAGAATGAGAATTTGTCCTGATTTCTGTTCTATAAAAACACCCCACTTAATTGACTCTAAAGAAGGAGTAATAAAATGCTGAGTGGACGGCCATTCCCGGGTCTCATAGACAGCAGCCCTCTGCCCCATGTTGCTTCTTGCACGAGGAAGAGTGTGGGCTCTGGGCTTGGGCCACCTGAGTTCAGCTTCTGACTCTTCCACTTCATAGCTGTGTCGTCTGGGGCAAAGGATGGAAGCCGCTGGTGCCTTCGCCTTACATGGAAAATGGGGAAAATAAAGTCACCCACTTCATAGGGTTCTCATTAGTTTGACATTATTTACTATGTGCACAGTGCTTTTAACAGTCCTTGGCACATATTAAATACTAAATAAATATTAGCTATTAGCAGCAGCAGCTGTTGTGCTATATATATATATATAATATATATATAAAATATATATATTTTATAAATATATATAATATATATATTTAAATATAAATATATATATAATATATATATTTAAATATAAATATTATATATATTTTGGTGTATTTGCCAGTGATGTTTCAGATATCAGAATTGACCTGGTCAGAGAAAACACTACAGCCAAACTATCTGAGATCGGGACTAGAGTAACTGGTGTGTGTGTATGGTATGTGTCTTAGTATATATTAATGTATCAGTCTATCTATCTGTCCATCTGACTATTTATCAGTCATATCCATCCATATATCTATCTCAAGATGATGTAGCAGTTTTGTGCACCCCATGTCTCTGTAATATTGAAAAAAGAATCTGTATTCTCTTAACTATGAATGACATACAGTAAGAAATTTGGGGGAATGAAATTGGTATCTAAAGCAATCCTACTAAATAGGTTGAGTATCCCTTATGTAAAATGCTTAGGATCAGATGTGTTTCAGATTTTAAAGGTTTCCATATTTTTTTTTTTTTTTTTTGAGACAGAGTCCCACTTTGTTGCCCAGGCTAGAGTGAGTTCCACGGCATCAGCCTAGCTCACAGCAACCTCAAACTCCTGGGCTCAAACGATCCTACTGCCTCAGCCTCTGGAGTAGCTGGGACTACAGGCATGTGCCACCATGCCCAGCTAATTTTTTCTATATATATTAGTTGGACAATTAATTTCTTTCTATTTATAGTAGAGACCAGGTCTCACTCTTGCTCAGGCTGGTTTTGAACTCCTGGCCTTGAGCAATCCGCCCTCCTCAGCCTTCCAGAGTGCTAGGATTACAGGCGTGAGCCACCATGTCCGGCCAGTTTCCCGATTTTTAGAGTATTTGCATATACATACCGAGATAGCTTGGAGATGGGACCCATGCCCAAACACAAAATTAACTTATGTTTCATATATACCTTACATACATAGCCTGAAGGTAATTTCACACAATATTTTTAATAGTTTTATGCATGCAACACAGTTGTGACCCGCCACATGACAGGTATGGAATTTTCCACTTGCGGTATCACGTCGTGCTCAAAAAGTTCAGTTCTGGAACATTTCAGATTTTGGATTTTTGGATGAGGGATGCTCAACCTGTATGAAAGTCCTTGAAACGCAGAATTCTATGTTTTCCGTCTGCTTTTGTATGCAACGTTGAAGATTAATGTCTGTGAGGACTAGATAGACAAGCACTAATGGGCAAAGTCACCAGTTGGGGTGCTCTTCCTCAGCAAATGTCATCTGCACATCGAACTCACCCGGGCTGGAATGGTTTTCCCCTTCTGGTGCGGAGATGGGCAGAGCAGTGCAGCATGCTGGTGGCAGCGGAGAGCACTGAGGTCTCGTGTTGCTGCCGTGGGGCGCTTGTTCCCAGTCATTTCCCTACTAAAACGATCATCTACTGAGCTCCCTTAGCAAGCGACTGTGTGCTGTCTTCTTTGGAAGGTCTTGCTTTCTTTTCAATGCTTTATGCACGTACGTGTCATTGTCTTCCTAAATGGATCACACTTTCCTGAGAATACCAGACCACGTCTTGTACCATTTGGTATCTGCTCTCATCCTTCCAGATGCCTGCACCAAAGCCCTACCTATGTGTCACCTCACTGAGAAGGAAAAGAACGATCCCACAAAAACCAGGCTGATGAATTAAAAATCTCCTTGGTGCCATCAATACGCAGACTACTGTGCATCACGTCGGGGACATGGAGAAGGAGAGGAAGACCTCATGAGACAATTGCTTGATTAAGACTTTTGCATTTTCTCTCCAGCAGCCAAGAAACCCCAACTGGACACTTCTAATTAGGACCAATATTCACATTTCTCCCTGAGAACTACCCAAATTTCACCACCAAAATTTTTAAGAATCCAGTTATAGAGATCATAGATAACTTATTATATCTCTGTTTTTCCTTTTTTAAAGCAGACTTTAAAGTACATTAATGAATTTTCAGCCAAAACATTATGTTTTAGAGTATGGCCAACTTTGTATATAAATGTCACCAAATGGTATACGATGAGGAAGAGGTCCACTATTACTCCTGCTGGGCGGTCTTACCTTTGCCTTGATCCGGACTCCTTGAGAAGCCCAAGTGTGGCCCCGTGGGCTAGGGGACTTCCCAGACTGCTGTTTATTCCTCCCAAGCCCCCAACTGCTCTAGGCATCATTTTGTGAATTCTCCATCAAGGCCCCACTTCTTCCTTCAAACGCCTCCCCAGACTGTTCCTACTCGCCACCTCTTGTATGAGTTATGACCATAACCCTTCAGAAAGCCCCTCTGCCACACCGGCCACACCCGACCTCCTGTGAAGCCTTGCACCCAATCACATACTTCACAACTTTTTATGATTGTGAAAGATGGAGTATTAGTTCATGAAGGCAAGATGTGGTCCTGGTCTTCTTGCTGCCTCTTAAAAAATGCTGAGGACAGATCTCGGCTCTTGGCTACTCTGGACAGGAGGGCAGGTTGGCTGCAGTTGCACAGAGGCCACGGGAGGGCTGTGCCATGGCTGTGCCCATGGCTGTGCCCACTGCACTCTACAGGGCACAGGGTCACGCTGCCCTGCACCCACTCACACCCGGTCGGTCCTTTCTGGGCAATCACTGATAAAGAGCAAGTCAAAGAAATCCACTGCTGATGCTCTGAAGATTTCTAGGCAACAGCTTATGCAAGGGTTGTAAAAATAAGTAGGCAGAGCTGGGAGTCAGAGGTCTGGATGTGGAAATTATGATTTAAAACATTCTTCGAAGGTGGGACGTTCATCGCCAGAGAATCAAGCAGGGACAGCTGGAGTGAGCCAATGCTGGCAAATCTCTGGAATGCAGAAGGTGTCAGGTGATCAAGTGGTCACATGATTACAAAATGGTCTGGGGAACAGAAGGAAAAGGAGAGGGAAAAGCAAGAAAGGCACCCGAATCACTTCATTAGTCTCATTAGTAAACCCCAGGTGCTGCGACCATCCTACAAGGACTTCCACGTCCACCTGGTAGTTCTGCTGCTGCGCTGGCCCTCACTGCTCACAGAGGCAGTGTCCCTGCTGTCCCCCCTGGTGAGAGAAGCTGCAGCCAGGAGAGAGAAACAACAGGTAGGCAACCAGCTCCCACCAAGGTGGCACACAGAACTAGGCAACGTTTCCCTTGGAAAGCACGTCCATGTGGGAATGGTTGCCATCATGGATGGAAGAGGAGAGTGGAAAAACTTGTGGAATTTAAGAAAGACCTGGCACTGTTCTAGAAGCATCTTCAGAAAGAGCAATAAGACTTCTCCGAGGAACTCAGAGGATACAGACTGTCAGGGGTAAAAGGATCATAAAGAGCTCCAAGGCCAACCTTCGTCCGTCTCTTGACTTCCTCGTGACTCGCCTGATGGTGGCTGGATTGGCCCAAGCTTGTGCCTCCCCCCCAACAGTCCCAGCCACTCTGTCTCAGGACGAGCTCAAATGCAGGGAAGAATCACAGATGAAGAGGCCACAGGTGGAACAGTGTCTCAGCAGTATGTACACAAAGATGCTCCTGAAGTGCTACTTCTTAACCTGTCCGATCCTACAGTCTGTGGTCAAAGTGAGTTTCTCCACTTCTTGAACACTTTCTGTCCTATTCCCCATCCTCTTTGAAAAGGAGGATTTTCATTAATAGTGGTCCACTGCTCTTTTATCACTTTCCATACTCTGGCAAGTATACACGGTTCTAGAATATTCTATTAGGATGGCTAAGGATCTTTAGATACTAATGGATTTAAGAATGTCTGTTTTCATCACACATTTTAAAACTGGAATTAAATCGCTGCATTCATTAATGCAGGTCAAGGAATTATTATTCATTAGGATCATGGCGTCAGAGTGATTTGTTAGCAATGTGTTAGTTTCTCTTTGTGTGCAAGATCTATTCATGATCTGATGGAACTTGAGACCCAGATCTCTGATGAATGAAGTTTTTGCTTTAGGCAAACTTTTATTATTAAATAACACTACTATATAATAAATAACATTTTAAATTTTATGGCATTTTTTCCATTTTCCCTTATGGGTTTCAAAGGACCTTATAAACACTTGTACAACAAAAGATAAAAGAAGGAGTATTATCTCTATTTTGCAAAAGTGAGGCACTCTGAACCAAAGAAAAGGAGACATTTACTAATAATCTTATTTTCAGTGTCTGCATTAGTAGTCTCCACAAAATATCAGGAACAGTATTTCAAGGACTTTTTTATAACAATCTGAAAATAATGAAGAATGACTCATCATACTGTAGGTGCTCTGTACATGACACAAAATAACAGTTTCTTTGCTCAGTGCTGGGCCTGCCTGAATCCTCTTCTTAATAGTAGGCGTAAAACTACATAGAACGTCTACCTCAGTAGTAACCATTGGGGCCACCCAATAGACCAAAGTGAGTCATATTTCCCCCACATCTTTAACTTTACAGCTAGTCTCTTACTATTTTAGGAAGCCTATGATTTGAACTTCATCCAATTTTTAATTTTGCAATAAAATTCCAGAGGAACTGAGTTCTTTAGAACACAAGATGCACACGCTTAGGCTATTGCTTACCATAAATTATCCTGCTGTCGGAGCTGTATTGCCAGAGAGAAGATCTCTTCTTCTGAAGGAAGAGGCCATATATCTCATTTCACAACATGCATGGAATCGGCCTTGGTCAACACCAAATCTCCCATAAGCATGATGAGCACAACTTTTGAGCAGCATATCAAGCCTGCCTCTCCTGGGCCCCCATGACACCTGCCTCCCACCTCAACAAGCCCTGAATAAGGCGGGCATCATCTTCATTTGGCCTTGAGAGTCGTTGCACAGATCCTTCAAGAGTGAAACCTGAAACAATCATTGCCTTTTTGTCTCCCAGAGAGCCTTTTCTCTTGCTTCTACTTAGCATGTCCATCCGTCATGATTAGCAGCACTGGGCCAGCACAGACCTCCACAGTGTGCAATGAGCTTTGTGGGCAATTACCAGATTCTGCAAGGACTATGGAGGATGGGGGTGAAGTGAATGTCTTCTGAACAGCAGCATTATGGTCTAAAAGCATCTTGCTGCCATTCATTACTATGGTGAAATGCTTAAGTAAGCGTAAAATTATTTATTTGTATCATTGGCCGTGCCTCACCCACAAATCCCAGTGTACCCTTCAGTATGTAAACAACGTGATAGATTTAAGTATTTGTTTTATTTATGAAAAGGTAGGATGGCCTGAGAATTCCTTTATAAAAGTTTTAGGGTGGACCCTTTCCTTTTAGGCTGGTGGCTGCCCCTTCCAAAGCCAGAGTGGTTTTCTGACTCACCTGCAGAAGCACGAGGACTGTGCGATGATTTCTCCATTTGGGATGGATTGAGGCAGGGATGGGGGTGCCAAAAAGATTGCATGGTCAAAATGGACTGAAGCCAAATCCACGTATAAGAATGAAGGTATTAACTGGAAGGTATTCGTCCTCACAATAATGGTAATTTTTACAATCAGACCAATCTTTATAACTCAGTTTATTCTAGAAGAACAAGTAAACAATGGGCATGGGCTTTAATGAAGAAATGAAGGATTAGTGTCTTAGTCTCTTTGTGGTGCTATATAGGAATGCCCGAGGCTGGGGAAGTCATAAAGAAAAGGGGTTTATTTGGCTCATGGTTCCGCAGGCTATACAAGAGGTATGGTGCCAACGTCTGCTTCTGGTGAGGGCCTTGGGCTGCTTCCACTCATGGTGGAAGGTGAAGGGAAGCTGGTGTGTGCAGAGACCACATGGTGAGAGAGGAAGCAGGGGTGGGGAGGGGAGATGCCAGGCTCTTTTTAACATTTTAACAACCAGCTCCCCCTGCCCTCCCTCCATGAGGGATCCACTCTCATGACCCAAACACCTCCCATTAGGCCCCACCCCCAACACTGGGAATCACATTTCAATGTGAGATTTCTTTTCTTTTCTTTTCAGACAGAGTCTTGCTCTGTTGTCCAGGCTAGAGTGCCGTAGCGTCAGCCTAGCTCACAGCAACCTCAAACTCCTGGGTTCAAGCGATCCTCCTGCCTTGGCCTCCTAAGTAGCTAAGACTACAGCACCTGCCACCACGCCCAGCTAATTTTTTCTATTTTTAGTCACCAGGCTAATTTTTTTTTCCTACTTTTTAGTAGAGATGGGGTCTCACTCTTGCTCAGGCTGGTCTCAGATTCCTTGAGTTCCTGACCTCAAGGAATCCTCCCGTCTCGGCCTCCCAGAGTGCTAGGATTACAGGTGTGAGCCACTGTGCCCAGCCTCAACATGAGATTTCAAACTACAGCACTTAGGAATAGGGCATGCTCTCCCCAAAGGATGCCAGTTTTAGGACGGTAAAGGGAGGGCAGCACAGGGCCCTTGGTAGATGGGTGGGGACTGAGACATATTAGGCCAGAGGTACTAAAGGAAAAGTGGGCAGTGACCAAAATTGGTAATTTTGTCTATTCAGCATAACCTAGCTCTGCACTTGACCTTGAGGTCATTGGAAAACATGCTACCTGGTTGATCTGTTCTACTCTGGCTACTTCCTACCTTGCCTGTGCAGGAGGCCCCACAGACACCAGCCCTTGGTAATCACAGCCCGAGGATCTAACCAGGTGTAGGAAGGGTGAGGGCCCCCTGTTGCTCCTGTTAATAGTTCTATACCAGGAAACAGTCCTCCTTCTGGTAAACAGCTCTATCCAACTGTTTGTAGTGCAATCCTTGTTCTTTAAAATATTAAATTAAATATTGGATGTGTAAAAAAGAATATTTACAACATATGCAAGGCAAAATAACAGAATGCTCAATAGTCAGCTTAAGAACTAGAATATTTCCAGTAATTTTTAGGACCACATGAGTTCTTCCTTTCTCCCAATAGCTTGCTGTTACTCTGGGTTTATCATCCTATATATTTCTTTGTACATATAATATTAATATTTATGTACTATATATGCTACTTCATATGTGTGTGCATGTGTATGTCCCTAATTAATATATAGTTTAGGTTCGCATGTTTTAAACTTCACATTGATGGAATTACACTCAGTGTATTCACCTGTGACTTGCTTTGTGAGTTTTTAACACTATGTTCCATAGGGTCATACATGTAGAAGCCTACTGCTGAGGTCCATTTGATTTTCATTGTTGTTTTATATTCCATTGTGGGTATCACACATTTCTTTCATTCTTCCATCAGGACATTTGGGTTGTTTTCTGATGTGTTGTTATTACAAACATTGCTGCTGCCATGATTCTTTTTTGTAGTTTTTTTGGTTTCCAGTCTGTTCCTAGGTATAAGCCTAGGATGGAATTGCTAGGTCATGTAAGTATGGTCATGTGCTGCATAACGACCTTTCGGTCAACAACAAATCACATATATGATGGTTGCCCCATAAGATTATAATTCTGTATTTCTACTGTAATTTTCTATGTTTAGATACACAAATACCATTGTGTTACAATTGCCTACAGCATTCACTACAGTAACACGTGTGCAGACTTGTAGCCTAGGAGCAATAGGCTAGACCATAGAGCCTAGGGGTGCAGTGGGCTATACCATCTAGGTTTGTGTAACTCTATGATGTTCCAACAATGATGAAATCACCTAACAATGCTTGTCTCAGAATGTATTCCTGTTGTTACACTATGCATGACTGTATACGCGCATAATGTCAAACTATTTTAAAAGGAAGAGTACCTATTCATCCCACTACTGACAATAAATACGAATTCCAGATGTTGCATATCCTCACCTCACCTGACACTGACTTGTTAATTTTTGCCATTCTAGTAGGCACAAAAGGCATATCCTGTTGGCTTTTGTTTGAAGTCCCAACATTACGAAATGAAGTTGAGCAGTTTTTCATGTTTATTGGCTGCTTGTGTTTTCTCTCCTAGGGCTTTCAGGTTAAAGTCTTTTGCTCGTTTTTCTATTGTATTTTTTGACAATATGCAGAACTTCTTTAAATACTTACTCAAATTGTTTAAGAAACTGAGTGTCCATTCTGCACCAAGCACTATTCTAGGTTCTGGGATATGGCAGTGAACAAAACAAAGTGCATTTCTAGTAATCAAACAAACACACACAGGAGTAAATACAGAGCATGTCAATGCCCCTAAGTATAATACTACAGAGAAAACCAGAGACGGGCAGGAGGGAGAGGGAGAGGGAGAGAGAGCACTGAGCTGCGGGTCAGGGAAAGCCTAGTGGTGCAACATTTGAGCAAAGATCTGAAGAAAGTAGTGAATGAGCCCTGCAGATGCCATGGGAACAGCCAACAAGGAAGAGGGGACACAATGTGCCCAGACCTCGGGGCAGGAGAATTGTTGACAAGCTGAAGAAGTGAAAAGGCTGGAGTGTGCGTGCAGCCAAGAAAGCCTGGGAGAGAGAACAAGCTGGGGAGGTAGGCATGAGATCAGGGTCTCCATCACGTGGGGTGCAGATACTCTGGCCTTTATTCCGAGTGACGTGAGGGTCATTGAAGAGGACTGGGAGAAGCCTTCTGTCCGGAGGCCTGGCTGTGCTATGTTAAGAACAGACTGCGGGGAGGCAGGAAGAAGAATTGAGAACGCTTGAGAGGCCAGTCTTGTAATCCAATGGCGAGAGAACAATGTCGTCATCTGGGGTGAACGTGGTGGGGCTGGTGAGAAGTTTCCAGATACATTCTGGATGTACAGTCAGCATGAGTCCCTGCTGGGTTGGCTGGGAGCATGAGAGAAAGACAGGCTTCAAAAGCAGTGCTGAGGTTTTTGGCCTGAGCCATTGCAAAAATGGAGTTGCCATAATTTTAGATGGGGAGAATTGAGAGAGGAACAGATCGGGGAGGTGACTGAGGGGTCTGATATTTTACATGCTGTGTGTGAGATGTCTATTAGCTCTTCAGAGGGAGGCGTGGAATAGGCAGTTGGTGATAGGTCCAGGTTCAGGGCATACTTTTGGGTGTCATCGTCATGAGGACATTAGATGGAGGGGCGTGTGGAGACGCCCTAGAGGATCAGGGACTGAGCACAGGACCCTGGACGGTGCGGACGCCAGGGAGGTGGGAAGAACCAGTAACATGACCTGAGAAAGAGCAGCCAGAGTGGAAGGGAGAAGACACAGAGAATTCAGCTTCCCAGGGAAGGCTGTGTTTCCAGAAAAAAGGAGTGATCAAGTGACAGGTTAAGTAACATGACAACTGGGAATGGCCAGAGGATTTGGCAACAGATGGCTCTGAGAAGAGCTCAGCCACGGTGGCATGGGTTTAAGAGAGAACGGGGAGATGGAGAACACAGACCCCTCTTCAGGCGAGTTTTGCTGGATTCAGAGAGATGAATGAGGAGGTGGCATCTGGTCAAGAGTGCTTTTTAAATTCCTAGAGCGTCACATTATAATTAGCTGATGGGAATGATCCAGCAGAGAGGTGAAAGTTGGTTAGCAGGAGAGGTGGGGACAACTGCTGGAGTGAGGTCCCTGAAAGGGCAAGAAGTGGAAGTCTCCTAGTGTAAGCCTGGAGGGAGGGTCTCAGGGGCATGGCAAACGATATTCAGAATATTAATCCTTTGTCAGTCATTTGTGTTGCTAATATTTTCTCCCAATGTATGGTGCTTTTTAATGAGTAGATATTCTTAATTTTAATGTAGTCAAATCAAGCCATCTTCACCTTTATCATCTGGGCTGTTGTGACCTGTTGAAGTACTTCCTGGCCATGCAGCCCCCAGGGTTTGATCTCCTGCCCTGGGGGTTGTCGGAGTGGAAGCTCAGGGTCACCAAGGCGGGGCACAGTCCCCAGGGCTCATGCTGGGTCTAGGGCTTACCTACTTCTCTGGATCCTTGCTTTCAGGGCAGTTTTGGCTTCTTTATTTAAAAGGGTTTTTTTTTTTTTTTGAAAAATAATGTATCCAGCATCTTTTGCAGTTGACTGGTTTTTTTAGGGTATTAACTCCACTGTACTGCTAGAAACACAAGTCATGCTTATATTTCTGAAAAAGAACTTGGAGAAAGATCCTCTGGAACTCTGATTTGTGAACAGACTCCTTGGTCCAGGACAGGGGTCCTCACACTTTTTAAACACGGGGCCAGTTCACTGTCCCTCAGACCATTGGAGAGTACGCACTGTGGGCCCAGGACGAGTTGGCCGCTAAGCAGGACAGGCAGCGGTAACAAAAACACCTGGTGGGCCAGATAAATGTCCTAGGCGGGTGGCATGGGGCCCCGGGCCGTAGTTTGAGGATGCCTGGTCCAGGGGATAATGGAAGAGAGTCTGGTGAAGGTCACAGCCCTCACCTGCCATGTGTGCACTGGGCCACAGACTGTCCTTTGTGAGAGGACACCTGGCTCGGTGGCCATTCCTGTGGTTGGGCAGGCATCTGACCCATGCAGTGGTCCCTCCTGAAGGCCATTTCCCTCTGCGGTTCCATTCTCTTTTCCATAGAGATTGCTGGCCCTGAGGAACTCCCAGCTGATAACTTTCTATACAACCCTTCAAGCATTTCACTTCAACTCTTTTGAAAACAGCACATTAACTACAGTTTTAAAACCTAATTTTAGTCCTTGTGTCTAACAGACAGATTAAATCTGTTTATATGTTGCCATTTATCATAATTATTGGTATGTCTGGAAAGACTTCTACTGCCTGATTGTGTGGCTTCTATGTGCCATGCTTTGTGTTTGCCTCTTGTTTCTCTTTTCCTACATTCTGATGGATTGATTTCCTCTGCACATTCTATATTTTGACAAGTTGACCCTGGAACAACAGGTTTGAACTGTGCAGGTGTACTCACATGTAGATTTTCTTTCCCTCTGCCACCCCTGAGACAGCAAGACCAACCCCTCCTCTTCTTCTCCCCCTCCTGAGCCTACTCAGCATGAAGATGATGAGGATGAAGGCCTTTGTGATGATCCACTCCCACTTAATTAACAGTAAACATACTTTCTCTTCCTTAGGATTTTAACATTTTCTTATCATTAGCTGACTTTATTGTAAGAAGACAGTATATAATACAAATGATGCACAAAATATGTGTTAATCACCTATTTATGTTATCGGCAAGGCTTCTTGTCAACAGTAAGCTGTAGTAGTTAAGTTTTTGAAGAGTTAAAGATTACATGCAAATTTTCCACTGCTCAAGGGGTTGGTGTCCTTAACCCCCCCCAGTTGTTCAAGGATCACCCATATATTTAACAAGCAGTTATCTTTATAATTTTAGCATGCAAATTGAGCCACATATTTTTCTTAAAAGTCTAAAGTTCATAAATATCTCTTGCTTTCTCTTGAATAAGAATAAGACTGGAAATATCTAGCTTCCCTCTGAAATTCCCACTTTTATCTTATTATAATTCAGTACTTTAGTTCCACCTCATTTTTATTCTCTGTTAATGTTTTTGCAGTCAAAAATCATTGCCAATTTCTCTGCTCCTCATGGTTTCTTTCAGCTTATCTTTTTGTGCTGCATTTGGGATAAATTCTTCAGACTTGCTTTGAACTTATGAATTTTCTCTTTGGCCAAGTATAATCTACTTTTCAATCTGTTTATTGAGTTGTAAGTTTCAATTATTACATTTTTTTAAATGTACATATTTTATTTGGAGGTTTCCCAAGTCAGACTTCCAAAAAAAAAATGCTGTATTACTTAATAGTTTTCTCATTGCTGTCAAAACAAATGGCCATAAACATAGGGGTTTAAGCAACACAAATTTATTCTCTTACAGCTCTGTAGCTCAGCAGCCTGGCACTGGTCGTAGCACGTGGAAATCAAGGTGCTGGCAGCGATGCATTTCTTTCTGGAAACTCCAGGGAAGAACCCATTTCCTTACTCCTATGGGTTGTTGCAGAATCCAGGTCCTTGTGTTTGTAGCAATGAGGTCTCCATTTCCTTTCTGGGGATCAGCTGAGGCCTGTTCCCAGCGTCCTAGAGGCCACCCACGTTTCTTGGGTATGTTCCTGTTCCACCATCCTCAACGCCTTCAAGCATAGGCTTTTCACCCTTCAAATCTCTCTGGCCTCTTTTTCTGTCTTCTTATCTCTGCGACTCACTCCTCTCCCTCTTCTTCCTCCTCTCAGGAGCCTTGTGATTACAACTGGACCCACTTGGAAAATCCAGGCTGCTATCCCCATCTCAAGCCCCTAAACATTAATCACATCTGCAAAGTCCCTTTGGCAGTGGAACATAACACACTCCCAGGTGCTGGGGACCCGCCGCGTGTGTTGTTTTTGTGGTGTAGATTCTGTTTCTTCCTTTATCTCGTTGAATATGTTAAGCGACTTATGTCCTGATTGCTTTTGCCATTGCACAATTATCTGCAGCTCCTGGATCGTGACTTCTCCCCTCTGCTGCCTTTTCCCAGCAGTGAGCTCGTCATCGGTAAGGGTGCTGGGTTGTGTTGTTCTTAAAGAGAAGCTTTGCATTTGCATAGTTCTGGATTAGGGGCTTTTATTTTAGTTTAGTTTTTGTTTTTTTGCACCAAACAGGTAGTGAGAATTTCGACTTTTAACTTCTCAAATTAAGCATGGAACCAAGTTTGGGGTTCTAATTTTTTGTGGGTGCTTTTTTTCCTTTTTTATACTTCCATGCCACATTCCTGGGCTGTTAGCAGAGTTTTTCTGGTTCCCCGGAGATAGAGCACCTGTATCTCAGCCCTGAGCCTTGCTGAAGTGGGGAGGGGTATAGTCAGGGACAAAGTGAGGATGAGTGCAGGGTGCAGACAGGGCTGGTGTCATGGTGTGTACCTGGGCGGTCACTCCTGTGCAACTACACAAGGCCCCCAGCTCACCGGGACCTCGGGCTGGTTGAATGCTCTGCTGTTGCTATCTTGAAGTTCTTGACCCGTTTTGAACAAGGGGCTCTGCGTTTTCATTTTATACTGGGTTCCCAGCTAATTATTTAGTTGGTCCTGGGGTAGATCAAGAATGAGAGAGACTGAGGTTCACAGAAGGGGATCAGAGCTGGGGGACGGGACTGGAGGTTGCTGAGGGGTGAGGGTAAAATGAGATAAGCAGTGGAAGGAGGGTGAGCCATCCCTGATGTCAAACATGTACTGGAAATAAAAACAAAATCAGTGACGGGACACTCAAGTCATCCAGTTAGCATATAAAGAAATCCTCTGCCAAATGAACAGCCCTATTTTTTCAATAAATTCATGGTAAAAAGGCAAAGGGAGGAGAAGTAGAGACAGATGCGTAGAGAATATAGATTAAAAGATTTGTCAACCAATCAAAATGTGGCTTTTAGAGGATTGGAAATTTGAACTCTGATTAGATACTTGACACTGGCAAGGAATCATCATTAATTATTTTAGGTATGAGACTATCTTAAAAATAAAGAGTCCTTCTATGTTGGAAACACATACTGAAATATTTATGCATGAAATGACATGAGGTCTGGGATTTGTTTCAAAATAATCCAGGAACAAGTAGGGGGAAGGAGAGATTTGAACCACAACTGGCCACTTGTTGATCATTGTTGAAGTTGGGTAAATAGGCACATGGAGAGTTTCCTGGTACTATCCTGTATTCCTTGGTAAATGTTTCAAGTTTTCTGTAATTAAAAGTTAAAAAGTTTCCTCTGTACTCATGCTTGGCTTAGGGCCACAGGCGTCAGGAAGGACAGAACCTACACGCTATGGTTGAAGGGGCAGAGCTAAACCAGCTCGGGTGCTGACAGCTGCAGTGTGACTCAAGGCAGGAGTGTTTGCTTAGGTGGGATATCTTTTAGTAGGACCAGAGAACACCTCTGATAGCTGGGCCAACCCTCCGCAACATCAACAGGAAGCCCTTTTCACTCCGTGAAAGTTGCTGGCTTTCAAAACATTCTGATATATTATTTACACCACATAAACCAATATCTTGTAGTCATTATAATGATAGCTACGAAGACAATGGAGCACCACTCTCCCCTCCAAAAATAACTCAATGAAAAGAATGGTTCAAGATTTTATGCATATGTGATCTCAGCTCTATGAACATATGCAAGTGAAGTGGAAGGCAACACAGAAAAGCGATAATGAGAGGTGTGTTTGAATGATGCTTGATTTTTTCCCTTTAATGTGGCTTATAATTTCTTTTAGAATGAAAACAAGCTTTTTATAGGTCAAAAGACAAATTTATTATTATTTTTTAACAGAAAGCTGAACGTTACACAGTCTACCCCAAGGTAGTTTGGCCCTCTGTGTAGAATGCTTTTTTCCACACGAGTTCTACATACATGTTGCTATATGTTTGGCTCCACAGTCCACCAACAATTATCTAAAGGATCCTTGAGATTCATCCCCTGAATGCAGGGCTGCAATATGCAACCTCATCTGGAGCCTCTGTTTTCCCTGACACCAGATAAAGACCCAAGCTCCCAACCTATCTCGGGTTGCACATTGAAATTAAATGGAGAGAAGCCTGGCCCTCCCCCTCCCCCACCAAGATTCTGTTTAATTTGTCTGGGGTCTGGGGTGGGGCATCTGAACTCTCACAAGCCCCCCTGGTGATTCTAATGTCAGCTGGGGTTGAGCACAACTGTCCTAGCCTTCCTGTGACACTAGTGAATCTCAGGTGTTGGCTATCTCTAAGTGCTGCTTCCAGATGTCACCCTGCACCTGTGGTTCTCAAACTCCAACCTGCATTAGAATCACCCAGAAAGCTGTTCAAGCACAGATGGTTGGGACTTATCTGGAGATTCTGCATTTCTAACAAGCTCCTGGTTGGTATTCATGTTGCTGCTCCAGGGACCACACTTTGAGAACCCCCCAGCCTTCTATCAAGGCTCAGAGTGTTGCGGCAATGTGTACAGCTAGTGTTACAGCTCTTGACCGGGGAAAGAACCGAGTGGCACACAAAGAGTCAGAGAACAGCCTTTATTCAGCTAGCAGGCTCAGCACAGCAAGTGTTATACCTCTCTTCTGATCTTCTGACCACCCCCCTTCCTTGTTCTCCTCCTGCTTTTATACCCTTGGTAGGACTCCAAAAAGCGTCCAATCAGCAACAAGCTTTAACAGCCAATCAGCAACAGTGGGATTCAAAAAGTATCCAATCAGTATCAAGCAGCTAGCGCTGCTGTTGGGGCGGGGGGGGGGGGGGGGGGGGGGCAGGCTGCCCCATCCAGATGTTTTCCGTGTCAGGAGCACTGTCCCACACTCTCCAGAGTCAACAGAGCTCATAACATAAAAGTAAGGACGATGAATTTTACTTAAGGTTTCACAAGGGAGGTGGCATGGAAAGTTTGCTTTGCACGCTAAATAATAATCTTAATAGGAATTAAACTTCTCGTTGGAAATTTTTGTCCTCCTTAAAAATGTTTCTTTTAAAATTCTTATCTCTTTTAAGCTCTTCATCCTCAACAGAACCTAAGTCTTCCTTAAGTCCCAGCCTCCGACTCCTAGATTTTTCCCTTCAGGTCACTGTATGTTTCTCCCTCTTTCAAACGGAGCTTCTCAGTCTTGTCCCCGACAGGTAGCACTGTGTACAGAGTTGGCAGGAACAACTCTTTGGGATACGGTGCACAGCAACTCCTTTCTTTCACCAGCGATCCTGTGTGTGTCTGTGGGTCTGATCTGGTCAGCAAGGTCCCTGGAGGCCAAGCCGCATGACACTGGCACATCTGCTCCAGGTACAAACTGTAGCCCGGAACTGTGGCAACCTGGGAATGTGAGCAGTCTGCTTTGTGCCAAGGCCAAAGCCATTAGTCAGAGGGCTGTTTGCCTAGTAGATGCTCCCTCCCGTGTTAGAATACAAACAGTCCTGCTTCCCTCCAGCAGACTGGGTTCCAGTAACCCCCACTCGGGGCTGTGAAGGCAAAAGAAGGTGGGGAGCAGAGCCCGTGCCCTGGCAGTGCAGAAGGTCTCGCCATCTGCCCGCAGGCCACAACCAGAACCTCCTTCTGGCACCAGCATCTGAAGCTGTGACATGTCGCAGCTTCCCTGACGGAAATTGGCCTATGGTATGGGCACCAGAAAGGCTTCATTTGGCATACTCAGGTCATAATTCTGCCAAAGTCAAATGCCAGAGGACCTCCTGAGGACCAGGACAGGGAATAATGAGGACAGCTCATCCAGAAGGAAGCTGTCCAGAAGGAATCCCTCCTTCTTCAAGAAGAGACCCCAAAGCAGCCCGTAACCACCACTACCAGGCCAGCCGCCACCACTCCTGAGTGCCAACCATGCGCCAGGCTGGCTATGGCTTTTATATGCACTATTTATTAATGCATTCATTTCCACATTTTAAAAAAATGATGGAGTCTCACTATGTTGCCCGGGCTGGCCTCAAACTCCTGGGCTCAAATGATCCTCCTGTTTCAGCCTCTCAAGTAATTGGGACTACAGGCATGTGTGACTGCACCTGGCTTCAAATTATTTCGTATGGTCATATCAAACAACCCTGTAAGGTCAGTCTTATTATTAACCCCATCTCACAGGTGGGGAAACTGAGGCCCCGAAGAACTACCCTGCCCAGATACCAGCGGCTGCCTCTCTGCCAGTCCATGATTGTACTTCTCACTGATAATTACGTCAAACTTCACACTCTTTCTCCCTTCCCTAAAATAACTCCTTCCTCTTTACAACCCATTATAGAGTGTCTTGAACGTTGAGATTACGCCTTAGTCATCACTTTACCTTCCAACATTTAACACAAGAGTTTGGCACATAGTAAGTGCTAAGTAAATATTTTTTGGAATGAACACCAAGAACCTCCTCTTTACCCTGCCAGGCAATAACCCCGGGGGGGGGGGGGAACCCTAGCGGGGGGAGAGTTGTCAGTCTTGTGGGGGTACAAGAGGAAAGGGGCTCTTGTCTGCTGTTCACTGGCTGGTCTCAGTCACCTTATCCATGCAATAGTGTCTGAAATCAGTAACATCTCACTCCTACCAGCAGGATCGCCAAGGCCATCTCAGCTTGTCACACCCCTTTCTTGGGAGACAGCCTGGCTGGGTTGCCAGCAGCAAGCCCCGTCTGTCATTGTGTTAAGTTGAAATCATACTTAATAAAGTTGTTTTCATTTTTAAGGGAAAAACAATTTCGAGAAACCTTTCCATTTTTCTTGATTTGGCTTCATGTAAAAAGTGGCTCATACTGATTTTTTGATCTTTAACTATTTCTCTCTCTCTCTCATGGGCACCTCCTGAGTACCTGGAGGCTACAATTGAGGGAGGCAAACACAGAGATGTCCAGGAAAGTGTCTCGTTTGTGCTCTTGGGTAATTTTGGTGGAGGAAATTGAGGAGGAGAGAGGGACAGATATAAGTGGAGTTTCTCCCATGAGCCATGTGCTCACTTGCGAAGAAATCATTCATCTGATCCTCTCGTATTAGTCTTACTACATTAAAATTATTAATATTTATCTTTCTTCTATAGGTGAAAAAGATGAGGCTCCAAAAAACTAAGAAAATATTATTCAGATATTTGAATTCCATATTCCAAGACCTGACACCAGAAATTTACCTGTCAGCCTAGGCTGGTCTTACCATTCAAAATCCAGAGAAGGGTGACAGAGACGGATCAAAGACTAAAACCTCTGTCCAGTGGGCTTTCTGGGATTTGAGCAAAACGTACACAGAGCAAAATCCCCAAGTGACTTTTGCCTTAGTTCCAGATATTCATCACTGAATTCCTCTCTGAATTATGCTGTAAAACGTCACTTCTTTGGTCTAGACTGGTTGATTTTTTTTTTCTTTAAATGAGTAGGCAATCAAGAACAAAAGGGCTGATCTCTGCTTCTGAGTTTATAGGGCTGCCTTTCACACAGTGCAGCATTCTCTGGGGCACTTGTCACAAATGTAGAGCCCCGGGCCACTCCAGGAAGGAGTCAAAATGTCTAGGGACTGAGCCTTAGAATCAGCATTTAACTAGTTCCCTGGGCGATTCTTCCACACACTAACTCCGAGGACTGTTTTGAGACATAGTAGCCAGTACCAAGGAGTCTGATGTACAGAAACAAGAACATTCAATTGTTATACAGAGAAAAGAAAAACAGCTCAGAGCAGACCCTACACACATGCCCAGGGGCCATTGTTTAAAATGATTGGTTAAAAATGATAAAGGGGAAAGGAAAGCAATTTTGTGTCCTAAGGTAGAATGCCAATATAAAAAAAGAACTAAACTGAAGATTTAAGCAAGTCGTAGAAGGTTTGTGGAAGATCAACCTTGTGAAAGGAATTTTGTGTGTGATAAAGTTGGCTAAAATTAGAAGGGGATTATTTATAAGTTTTTTTATAAGCATTCATATCAAAAGCACTCTGGTGAAAGGCCAGAAGTCTGGGGCCCTGTATCAGAACTACAGGGTTTTCTGAGAGCATTGATCTGCTCTTTAACAGAAAATCGTAAGAGGTTGTAAAAGGTTTATGGAAATATTATCTTGTGTGGTCAAAGCTGGATGAATTTGTTTACAAGGTCCTGTTAAAATTATCTTTAGTATTGATAAGGCACTAATGTACCAGTAAAATTTGGTTTTCCTTTTTGAACAAGATTTTCATACAATATTAATAAGAGATGGTAAAAGATTGGTTCACCTTTTGAGTCAACTGCAAAAAAAAAAAAAAAAAGAGGGAACGACAGAAAGGCATTCTTTTGGTTTCGTGCTACCTTACTAGATCTTTTGATTGTTTGGAAAACAGACTCCCCTTTCTATTCAAAGAGTAAATATTTTTGCTTTTTGAAATCTTTCGATGATCACTTTAGCTAAATAAATATTATTTTACAGTGATCTGTGATGCTATTTTGAGCAAGTGTTTTTAACCTTTGATATTTGACAAACTTTCTGAAATCTAATGTCAAATTCCAGCTCAGTATTTTATAATCTCAGATTAATTTTTTGGTTATTAGGGCCCCTGGAAATTCAAGAGAGATGTATCAGGCTTATTTGGTATGTTACAAATCATAGGGAAAGTATTGTCAAATAAGAAATGGTGTTTAACTTGTGTAAGTGTGTTATTAATATGTGTTCCAAAATTGTATGACAATCCTAAAATTCTGATATGCGTTAGCATACATTATCAGTAATATCATTATTATTATGTTAAATTGTTGCATGCCACAGAAATAACCAAATTTCCTTGTCAATTGCATCTTCAGTCATGGCTACTCTAAGTCTTTTCCTATTCATAGATTATTATTGCTTTACTTCGATTATCCTCAAAAAGCTATGTATAATTGGCTATACTCTAAAGTTTGCTTTTTCTTCAAGGAAATTCATGGGAAAGGACCCTGACAAGTACTCTTGAATACAGGTTTCTGATAAGTTTGGTGATCATAGCATTGGACTAAGTAAAAACTTCCGGAACTCTACTAAAACTGATGTGCTCATGAAGATTGCTAACCCAACATCAAGCAGAACAAGGGACTGAACTGATAGAGCACTGAAATGATTTTTTGATCTTTTATTTGGAAGACTGCTGATTCTTTTTATATTTTTTTCCCAGAATCAAGAAAACTTTTTTCTTTTGAGCTATTTACAGCTTATAGCAATATTGTAAGCAAAATTGAAACATCTGCCTTTCTCTCTACCTGATTTCTCCAAAATTTGCAAACTATTTGTGAGTATTTTTATTTTGTGGCAATCTAGACATTTGTATAAGTTCAATAAGAATCTGTTTTCTGTAATAGGACACAATGGTGACATTGGCTATTTTACCAAGGCTTTGACTAGAATAGCATATTTTTCAGATATGAACAGACTGCTTTGAGAATCGAGGCTGCCTTTATAGAGCCAATAAAATGTCCCTTGGAAAGACTAGCCTGGTACCTTATCAACACAGTTCCCTTTCAATGTTTCTGACACTGTAATAAATAAAGAATATCATTTTCTTACACAGACCCAGGAAACTCAAGATATTTTGGGACCTCCAGAAGAGAGGAATTCACCCTCTCTTCATTTCTTACAGGTATTACAGGTATAGTCCGATGGCAAATCCTTGGCTTGGATTCCTAGCCTTGTAACAGAGGTAAAGATCTGAAAAAAGGGCAAAATGTTTTATAATTTGTCTCTTTAAAGTCCTAACCCTTTTCGGGAATTAAAACCTGCCTTCCTGCCCAAGGCCAGTAATCAAACGGGCAGGAAAATGTTTTTTGTTGTTTGTTTTCTAGCATCTTAAGCCATAGGAGATGGCTCAACAGAATTATCTGGACAAGGTTATGAGATTGTCCTTACTGGAGATAAGGTCAATTGAAACCACCAATTATAGTTGAACAGTAGCCCAAAGCCATGAGATGTGACACTGGCCATGTAGACCCCATCCCAACCACCAACACCCCCCCCCCCCTTAAAAAGCCCTGTTTCTGCTTAAAGTCAGGACAGTGGTCTTTTGGGAACTAGTCTGATGCCCTCCTCATTTGCAGGCAAATTAATAAACTTCTCTTTCCTCTTTCTCAAAACACGTGTCCTCTTTCGTTGTTCTCACTGATTCAGCCTCCGGGACAAGTACCAAACTTTTGGTAACAGCCTCAAGTCTATTAAAGGTCTAACCTGAAATTCCTTCTGACTGTTCCAGCAAAGTCAACTCAAAAGAGCCTATATGGCCGAGCACTATTCTTGTTGCAGTTTGTTTAAATAATCAGGCCATGTATAATAGCATAACTAATTTTGCCAGTAAATTGGTCCTATTAAGATTTATCTTTGGTAAAAATGGGGAACTGGAAAGAGAAAAATTATGTTTCAGAGAAAAATTATAGCATACCTATTATTAGATTCTAGCCCTGACCATAGTTTTTGGGTTTTTATTATTTACCTATAATTTGGACTAAATCCTAAATTATTTCCTGGCTACAAGTCTCTAAAGAAGAACCTGTATTTTAATTTCCTTCATGATTTTTTTTTTTTTACTTGACTCCTCACTGGAATAAATTTTACTATATAACTCTCATTGTTTTGCTTCTTCCAAGAAAACCAAAAGGATGGAATTCCTAAGACTAGAGATGAATCAACAACTGACCGAGGACTACCCAGGAATGAGCCTTCCTGGAGCTGAAGGATGAAGGCTGTCATACTATCATAAGCAGAAATTAATCATCAGTGCTTCCATGGGAAGATTTTTGATCAACAGTGGGGAAATGAGAACATTCTGAGCTATGTGGAGTATGCAAAATTTATCACGCCCAGAGAGACATGAGTATAGGACTTTAGTCATGTACACCCTGCCCATGACTAGGGAAAATTGTTTAAAGTCGTTTTGTTCCTAACTAGCTGCCTTGCCCATATCTTCATTTTCCTGGAATTTGTGATACGAAGAACAATGTACAGTCACTCAACAGCTTATATTATTTTAATTGAAATTCTTGGTAAGCAACTTAGGAGCTGCCTCTTCTTTTCCTTTAAAAACCTACTTGTAACTTCTGCTAATTGGAGTGTATATTCAGGGCAACTTGAATCTATGCTCTCTGGGTTGTAGTCCTCAAGCTTGGCCTAAATAAACTCTCTACTTATCTTAAATTAATGTTGCCTCAGCTTCTTCCTTTTAGGTCAACAATACCTGCTAATTTTAAGTAGATGGGTGCTTCAAAAAGACTCAAAAAACTGTTTATTCATTTATTTTTTCAGAGTTGTTAAACACCCACTCCTCTCCTTTCCTACACTATCCATTTCCTTAGCAAACTATTTCTTTAGGAGAAACTCAAAAACCTCCAGTTCGACCTCTGCCAAAGTTATCTTGCAACTAACTAAAGCGGCCAAATGAATGTGACTCTGTTATACTGAAGCTGTGATTTCACGGGTTAAAAGGCATCAGCATACAAACAAAGATATGTCTGAATATAGCAGTCTGACTAATAGATATACAACCACCAGAGAACAGAAATAGTCCACCAGAGAAACTTCCCCTGCCCAGCCTAGACAATGGTGCCAGTATAAATCAGGAAATGGCTTCTTTATGTTGAAGCAACCTTTCCCCAGAGGAGCTTGGGCACCCCAGCCTGCATCTGGTGAAGCATTCTGAAACTGTACTTAGCAGCTCAGTTACTTGTGCAGCAGCTTGGATTGAATAAAAACCCTCTTTCATTCTTTCTTATTATCATTGGCTTCAATTAGCTAATGGGAGGTGGGAAGCGATTAGCTTGCTACTAAATGGCAGTGATAGGCTTTTGTTTAAGGTATGAGCAACAGTACACTGGAGGAAGTAGAATGCATGAGCAGAACGTCAGAACGTCTTTTAAAGCGAAGATTCCACACAACAGGAATCAGAATTTTCCAAGGGGAAGGACACTTAGAGGTCATCTTGTCCAACAGCAAAATGCTAGAATTCTTTTTCAGTTTGAAGGTCTGAAGGCAGCTACCAGGCTCTCCTGAAATCCGACTTCATCCAGATTAATAGTCCCAGTTCTCTCAACCAGTCTTCATATGGAATGGCTTTTAGTCTCTCCTCTCCTCAATTACCCCATATACCCTCCTCTGCACACAATACCTTATCAACACCCTTCCAAGAGGGTGGAGCTCAGAACAGGACATGTTATCATTATTCCATGTGGTCCCTTCAGTGCAGAATGCAGCTCTCTTATCTCCACCCATTAGGGTGGTGTCCCTTAATTAACCCAGATAGAATGACGTTAGCTCCTTATGTAGCTGTCTGGTGCTGCTGTCTTGCCCTGATCTGGACAAGAACTAAAACCAAGGCTTTTCCTGTAAGCACTCCAGACAGGCCACAGGTCCAATCTATGCTGAACATCTGTAATCAGCATTTTAAACTTAAATGAGTAATGTATATACCTATTAAATCCAATCATCTATAAAGGGAATGCTTGTTAAATTTCCCCTTGCTGGTTTAGGCCAATCATTTCAAATTTGTTAATATTGTTTTGAATCTCAATAAGGCCATCCGCTATTATCAGCTATTAGTTCAGCTTGGTTTCATCTCCCTATTTGATTTTAAAAATGCATCCTCTTGCTTAAAGGCAAACTTATGCCCTTTTTTATTGCAGTCTCTGTAGTTACAAAGTTGTATAGGAAGGCAAAAATCATCCTAACAAAAAATTATTCCCTAGTGAACCAGTTATAACATAATATAAAATTATTTCCTATTCAAATATTTTTCCTTTGTCAACACTAGCATCTCTGTCCTTCCTTTGATTCAACATCCTTGTTCATCTTCTTTTGCTGAGTACAAATGCATAGCAATTGGTTTGCAAAGTGAATGGCAAATCTTGCCAAAAAAGCAAAAACAAAAATAAAACTGTGATTTGCGAGACCAAAACATTAAAAGATATTCCTTTATTAATTAAGATGGACCCCGAGGTTAAGGAAACAAAGTTACCTATGGGTCAAGGGTTCAGGGCCCCACTGGCATGGCAAATTTTTAAATTCCTATGGCTCTAAACTCCCTAACAATAGGACCCCTCCTAACTCTGACTTACAACCCAGACCACTACAAATCTTTTTGAACTGACCTTACAAACATGCTTTTCTGATGAGCAACTGCAACCAGTTTCAGACAGTTCATAGAGGCTGCAAACAAACTGTCTTTGTGTCCTACAGTTCATCTTTTGATGTTAAGAGCCAAATTCCACCTTGTTTTAATGATAAAACCCCACCCTAAAGTGAACATGCGGTGTATGTTACATATATGTTTATTCATTGCACATGTGCTTGGTTCCCCTCACAAACATGGATACCATTTTCCCCAAACTTGCTGAATATATGTGACTCTAATGTGTGATATGCCCTGTGAGGCATAAAACCCAATCTAGGCCGGGCGCAGTGGCTCATGCCTGTAATCCTAGCACTCTGGGAGGCTGAGGCGGGCAGATCGCTCAAGGTCAGAAGTTCGAAAACCCAATCTGTCCTTCCCCTCTTCAAAGCAATAGCACCTTTGGCACATGCTGGAGACTCTCTCTTCCTGATTTGCATACTGATATCACCAATAAAGCTCTCCTTTCTACTATTTAGCCATCCTGGTGGTCTTTTGGATGACAAAACAAACCAGTAACCTATGGCAGTGCTGTTAGAGAACAACTGAAGTCATACAGAAAGCCACTGGCCAATGAAGGATAGCAGATTTAACAGAGTTAACTACTAAAGAAAAGACATTCAACAAGGATGATGGCTTCAAAGAAGGTTTAAAAGAGAATGGCTTGAATGTTAAAAGATTTAGAGGAGACTTTGGAAAATCTGATAAAGAACTTAAATATTTATGTAAAAATAATTCTCTTTAGGATCATAAAGTAAATGTCAAACACGAAGTGAAGGGTAGTATATTGTGCTATTGTAGTTTAGGCATAAAAATCACCTCCCAAAATCACTTGTCTCACTTAACAAAATTAGCTTCATTAAGGTATAATTTACATACCATAAAATGTGCCCATTTTAAGTTGTAAGTATCCATGAGTTTTGATAAATTGATACAACCACAATACCATTGCCACAATCAAGATATAGAACATTTCTATCACCCCCAAAAGGTACTGGACTCATTTTTTATTCATTCTAAGAATTCATCATTGCATTTATAAACTACATTTTTAAAAAGCTTATTTTCACAATTTTTTAGTTTCATTTTTTAAGAAGTTTCAAAATTTTTTCCACTCTTAGGACATTACAAATTAATACACTTTATTTTTTAGAGTAGATTTAGGTTTACATAAAAATTGAGCGGAAAGTAGAGAGAGTTCCCATATACCCCCTCCCTCCCACTATTAACATTTTGTGGAGCCCAGTGCAGTAGCTCAAACCTGTAATCCCAGTAAATCTTGAGACTGAGAAAGGAGGATTTCTTGAGGCCAGGAGTTTGAGTCCAGCTAGGCAACATATTAAGACCCCATTTCCAAAAATAATTATTTTTGAGACAGAGTCTAGCCTTGCCCAGTCTAGAGTGAGTGCCGTGGCGTCAGCCTAGCTCACAGCAACCTCAAACTCCTAGGCTCAGGTGATCCTCCTGCCTCAGCCTCCTGAGTAGCTGAGACTACAGGCATGCACCACCATGCCTGGCTAATTTTTTCTCTATATATTTTTAGTTGGCCAATTAATTTCTTTCTATTTATAGTAGAGACGGGGTCTCGCTCCTGCTCAGGTTGGTTTCGAACTCCTGACCTTGAGCGATCTGCCGGCCTCAGCCTCCCAGAGTGCTAGGATTACAGGCGTGAGCCACCGTGCCTGGCCCAATAATAATTTTAAAACCCATCTTGCATTTGTTACGATTGATGAGCCAGTAATGATTTACTGTTATTAACTAAAGTCTGTAGTTTAAATTAGGGCTCAATCTTTGTGTTGTACAGTTTTGATTTTTGTAGGTGTTTTTTGTTTTGCTTTTGTTTTAAATAAATGCATGATGTCACATGTCCACCATTACAGTTTCATACAGAAAAGTTTCACTGACCTAAGAGTGTCAGTCCCCTAAGCTCCACCGATTCATCCCTCCACCCTCAACCCTTTCGAGGCCCTAGTAATCACTGATCCTTTCACTGTCTCTACAATTTTACCTTTTCCAGAATGTCATATAGATGGAATACAAGAGCCTATAGCCTTTTCAGACTGGCTTCTTTCACTTAACAATATGCATTTAAAGTTCTTCCATGTCCTCCAAGGACAGCTTAGTTGCTTCCAATTTTGGGCAGTTATGAATCTGACATAAACATCTGTGTGCAGGTTTTCGCACTGATATATGTTTTCAGCTCATTTGGGTAAACACGAAAAGATCACAATTGGTGGATCTTATGGTAAGAGTACATTTAGTTTTGTGATAAGATGCCACACTGTCTTCTAAAGTGTCTATACCATTTTGCATTTCCACCAGCAATGAATAAGAAGAGTTCCTGTTGTTCCACCTTCTCACCAATATTTGGTATTGTCAGTGTTCTGGATTTTGACTATTTTAATATGTGTGTGGTAGCATCTCACTGTTGCTTTAATTTGCAATTCCCTGATGATATGATGCTGAACATCTTTTTATATACTTATTTGCCATCTGTATATCTTCTTTGATGAGGGGTCTTTCTGGATCTTTTGTCCACTTTTATTTTATTGAGACAGGGTCTCGCTCTGTTACCCAGGCTAGAGTGCAATGGCATGACCATAGCTCACTGCAGCCTCGAACTCCTGGGCTCAAGCAATCCTCTGTCACCTAAATCCAATTTTTAAAAAAGTTTTTTTGTAGAGATGGGGTCACACTATGTTGATTAGGCTGGTCTCGAACTCCTGGTCTCAAGCAATCCTCTCACCTTGGCCTCCCAAAGTGTTAGGATTACAGGCGTGAGCCACTGTGCCTGCCTTTTTGCTCACTTTTCAATTGGGTTTTCCTATAGTTGAGTTTTAAGGTTCCTTGTACATTTTAGACACCAGTCCTTTATCAGATGTTTTGCTAATGTTTTCTCCCAGTCTGTGGCTTATCTTTTCATTTTCTTCACAATGTCCCTCACAGAGCAGAAGTTTTTAATTGACAAGCACATTGTGAAGTACATTATGTAAAACAAATCATCACGTGATAACAAAGACCTAGATCACATCTGTGCATCTTAGTTACTGACAGAAGTACTGAATAGGACAGGACCAAAGGGCAAATTCAGTGGTGACCATGGAATGTCTGCCTCCAGGTTGACAATGATGAACTAAAACTGGTGACAAATTATTTCTCAGCTGATTTGGCATATTTTTATAAAGGAACCATGGTGGCTGCTATTTACACCTTTTTTATTATTGTGTTCACAGACTGGTTAGTAAGTCATTCATGAGTTTTACAATGAGTCAATGTTATGCCTATTTGGTCAAGAGTCTTTTTTTCCTGTCCTTTAGAAAACTGGGAAAGGGTCTTCCGAAATCATTCTTTTTCTTTATAGTGTCTTTCTTGATCATGTTCGCAAACCTTTTTATTTCCCTGGGATAGAATTAACATGGGCTTGAGGACTTGAATATATTTAAGGTGGCAAAGTGTACTTCTGTCCTGTCTCCTTTCTTGTATTTTCAACTACTTCTTTAAGTAAAGTTTGTGCTTCATGGTCCTTAGCCCATTTGAAGAATGTCTTTCTTGGAAGTGATAAGTTGGTGACACTTTTCTCCAATGGTTTGGCACCAAAAGGATAAAACTCACATCTGCACCATGAGTGATCTCTGGAAAGAAGAGGCCCAAGGCCTGGCAGAGGCTTTCTTGGTTGATTTGGCAGGTTTGGTGCAGCTGGTTGAGGCTGCAAGGAATTCCAGACGGGTTCTGAGAATAGTGAAGAGTGCGAACACTTCTCAAGGATACAAAAGGGTAGTGTCTGTTGGGGCTTTGAAGGAACCAAAGGCATAAAGGGATGAACCAGCCCACAGGAGCACGGACAAGCCAGGTACAGCACCCCCTGCACGCTGGGGGCAGTAAGCCAAAGGAAACGCAGGGCTCCTCCTTGTGTAAGTCAATGACCCTAAATAACCACATGGAAGATCAATCTGACCCCGACACGAGAGGCAGCAAGGTCACAGCAGGGAAGCGACTCTCCTTTCTGTCTGTCACCAGCCAATGTGCCGCCATCTTCCTCTAGCAGCGAAGTTGTCCTTTCTTGGTGTATTCTCACTCAATAAACAAACAAACAAAAACAACGACAAAACATATATATAAAATCTCCTTCCCCTGGTCCCTTTGAAGGCTTAGCCTACCCTGGAGGTTGTTTGCACCCTTACTTGGTCATGGGCCACCCCTGTTTTCTGTACGTGCTTTTATAAACCGAGCTGGTCAGAGAGCACCTTGGTTCTACTGATGCTCTTGGCTCTTAGTTTTTGGAACTGCCCCTCACTCTTTTTGGTTGTTTAATTTTTTAAAATTATGTACTTCTTTTTGACAACATAGTGAATTCAACCATTTGCTCTATTCCCATCCCACTAACAGAAAACCAATGTTTGCAGTTTTCTTGTTGATCCTTCCAGAGATTTGAAATGCATATTTGAGCAATACAAATGTCTATTATTTTTTTTCTTCTTCTTTTTATTTTTTAAAAATACAAATGGTAGTGTAGCTTTCTCTTCCACTGGACAATATTTCTTGGAGACCTAGCCTTGTCACTGCATAACCACTCACCCTTTTACTTACAGCTGAACAGCACTTCAACTTAAGCTTATGCCATAATCTCTTTAGCCAGTTCCCCATTGATGGATATTTTAGCTTTTTTCTAATATTTAGCAAATTACAAACAATACTGCAATAATTTCTTGTTCAAATTTTATTGTCCATGCTTGCTTGTACCTCCTCTAATGCAAATTCTTAGGAGTGAAGCTACCAGGTCAAAGAGGATATGTCTTTGTGATTTTGAGAGTTCTGCTATACAAATTACCATACATAAAATTTACCAATGTGCACCCCACCAGTAATGTGTTAAGTATTTGTTTCCCTTCAAGTTTGCTAACACAGTATATTACCAAACCTTTTTATTTATTTATTTGTTAACTTGACAGGTAAAAAATTATAAGTTTTAATTCTACATTTCTCTCATAGGAGTGAAATTAAGCATCTTTTGTGTGTGTGTGTGTGTGTGTGTGTATATATATATATATATATGTCATTCCAATGTCTTTTCTTATGAACTGTTTATATCTTTTGTACATTTCTCTATTGAGTTACTGATTGTTTTATACTGGTTGTAAGAGTTCTTTATCTATTACAGAGATTGGGCCTCTATCGTATGAATTATAAATATTTTTCCAGTTTCTCATTTTGTTTTTCACTTTGTAGATGGTGATATTTATTTATTTAGCCAAGCAGTAGTCTTTAAGCTTTTTAAAAAATGTAGTTTAACTGGCTGTGGTGGTTCACATCTCTAATCCCAGTGACTTGGGAGGCTGAGGTGGGAGACTTGCTTGAGGCCATGAGTTTGGGACCAGGCGAGGCAACTTAGTGAGACTTCATCTCTATAAAGAATAGAAAAGTTATCCCGGTGTGGTGGCACATGCCTGTAGTCCCAGCTACTTAGGAGGCTGAACCAGGCAGATCTCTTGAGCTCAGGAGTTCAAGGCTGCTGTGAGCTGTGATCATTCCACTGTGATAGTGTCACTGCACTCCAGCCTGGGTGATAGAGTGAGACCCCATCTCTTAAAAAAAAGTAGTTTGATTTATCATTTATCATTTTTTTCCTGAATGACTTCTAGGCTTTGTACCATAGTGAAAAAATAATAAAAGAATTACCCCATGTTGTTATCGAGTACTCATTGGGTTCCAGATTTTACACCTAAATTTTATTTGGAGTTTATCTAGGTTTATAGCAGGAGGTATGAATCAAAAATTTGGTTTTTTTCTAAGTGGCTCTCCAAGTGTCCCAACATCACTTACTATATAGCACATCTTTCCTTCACTTTTATGAGACTCAGTGATCACATACTGAAGTCCTTTCTGTATTTAGGTCTATTTCTGGATGTTTGATTGGTCCTCCATCTAAACACGTGCAGTCCCACGCTGCTTTAATTACTGAGGCTTCAGAGTATATTTTGACCTCTAGGACAGCTAGTCTCCCATGTTACTCTTTTTTTTTCAGTTTTTTTTAGTCCATTTTCCAAAACAAAACCTTTAATATTTTAACTGGGATAGTATTCAATTCATAAATGAACATAGGGAGGACTGACATGTCTGTGTTGTTGATTCTCAGGAGAGTTTTAAAGTTTTATTCATAGGGTTTCTATACATTTTTATTACATTTACTGCTAGGGATTTAACATTTTATTGGTAGTTGTTGAGCTTATAAATGGGTTATTTTCTTCTTTATGGTTTCTACCTATTTGTTGTTTCCCAAACTCTAATGGTCTTTTAATTTAAAAATCTCTCCATGCCCACTAACCATGCACTTTCCTTTCACAAACTTCAGGATGCCATAGTCACTTTCTCTTTTGTCCCTGTTACCTCCACTCACTAAGCAGTTTTTCCTGTTTGGTCAAATGGCAACGTTCCTTGTTATTTCATTCACCCCCTGAGCAATGAAATCATCCTAAGGAAGGGCAGAGATTTATTAGAGGACCAAAGTTGAGCTTAATGAGAGATCCAGCAATGGTGAAGATGTTGAAATATCATGTTGCTCTCAAGTGTTCCCGTCAGAGTCTGTTGGCATTGTCCTGTGTACTAAGCAGGACTCAGCTAGAGCCTTTATTTGCTGGGGGACTACTGTCATTTGGTTTGTGTGACCCTTTCAAATCTCATGTTGATATCTGATCCCCAATGTTGGAGGTAGGGTCTAGTGGGAGGTGTTTGGGTCATGGGGTTGGATCCCTTATGAATGGCTTGTTGCCTTACCGGAGGTAATGAGTGAGTTCTTGCTCTATTAGTTGTTAAAGAGAGCCCGACACCTCCCTCCTCTCTCTTTTTGCTTCCTCTCTTGCCATGTGATCTCTGCCTCACTTTCCACCATGAGTGGAAACAGCCTGAAGGCCTCACTAGATACATATAGTGGCACCAGTCTTCCTGTACAGGCTGCAGAACCGTGAACCAAATCAACCTCTTTTCTTATAAATTACCCAGCCTCAGAGCATTCCTTTATAGCAACACAAATGGACTAAAACAGGTGCCATTGCTCCTTTCACCTACCCTCATCCTCCTCTCTGCCTTTGCTGTGTCCCAGTCAAAAATTCTACGGTTTTCTGCCATTAAGTTCACCGATTTCCACACACTGCATCTCTTTTTAGCTTAGGGTCCATATCTTTCTTCTTCTATTGGGAATAGTTATTTAAATATTATCTTCAAAAATGTGCTTCTTAGAATGCTAGTCCAGATGTTATATTGAGTGGGAAAAGGTCTACCATTCCCCCCTTCCCTCTTACCTATTTCCACCATCTTTCCTAGTTTGGTAAAATATGTTGGGGGGCACTGAATGCTCTATGCCCCACTTGGAAGTTTCCAGTACACATTAGTACTTTAAAAACTGAGGAGTTCTGCAGTCAGAAACTACACATTCCACGAACTGACTTAACCACAGCAGCCTAACTATCGTCTTGTGCCTAATATTGTGTGGAATGCACTTCAGGGGGCCATGCCTCAGGATGACAAGCAGGTCTGCTGGGGACACCTGTGAGATCAATCATCTACTTTTGTTGATGTGTCAAGTTCACCTGTGAACTAAGAACTGAGAGAGGGCATGTGCATTTAAAGTGGCTTGTTTACCCTCACGATGACTACATAACTTGTGGGGCCCTGATTTATTTGCACCAAAAGAAAAAAGCAACGGCCAGGGCCATCAATCTCACCTTCCCACACAACCCCTGTCCCAACCCTCAGCAGACCAGTGACCCCCTTCCAGGACTTGGTACCTGGACAGGGGTGGCAAGAAGCCTCTGCTGAGATCCCCACCAAATACGCTGCAATGGGTGAGAACCATAAGCAGTCCACTCAGACCGATGGGATAAGGAGCCCTCTCCTGTCCGAGGGTTCCCCAGTGACAAGAGGTGCACCCATGGCCTGGCCTCCCTGCTAGGGGAGAAGGGAAGCACACGATGGTTTCCTCTTTCTCAATAGGGAGGATGGAAACTTCCATATGGAACAGAAAGAAAAACTAGGAAAGAAGCTAGAAATATATAAGGAAGAAGCAGGAAATCAAGTGGAAGAATATGACAGTCTACATGCCTGGGGCTGGTGACAAGGATGAGACTGTCCATGCCAAGGAGGCCAGACCCTCTCAAATGGAAGAGCACCAGACAGCGGAAACAACACAGGCCCTAGCGAATGGGTGGGATTCGATGCCCACCCCCTGCCTGGCTCTATCCCGCCACTCCCAGGAGGACACTGTGTCTACTGTCTGCTATGTTGGTCAGCAATCCCCTGCAGCATTTTGGGATTCCGGATTTGGCCACTGGCCAGCTGCCTGCATGCTAAGACACTTTCCCTAAGACTTACTCAGAGTACTTACAATTTTCTCCTTGTCCTGATTTGCTGCACAAGCAAGAGATTCCAGCAGACAAAGCCTGTGCTATCTCTCACATGTAGCTGCAAGTTCACCCCGGGTTGTGCAGCTGAGGTTTCCCCTGGCCTTCACTCTGGGGGGGAGCATGACTCTGGAAGGGCAGGGAGTGTGGGAAGGCAGCTTGCTCATCTAAGCAGCAAAAGGGGACAGGGCTTGGTTTCTGGCCTGTGACATGGTGCTTCCGAGAGGAACAGGCTTGCATGTTGGGCTTTAACCTCTGATCAAGAGAATTATCAGTGCCCTTTGAATACAGCCAGAACAGCTCTGCTCGGATCTCTTTTCCATAAGGCATTTCCCTGTGTGATTTTTCTTTGTAATCAGAAGTGTTTCTCTGCTAAACACCTCTCCAAACCAAAAATGAATGAGCCAACCAAACAGCAAAACAACTGGCCAACCAGTCAACTGACCAATCTATTAAATGACAAAGTTTAAAACCATTGCTCTATTATATGCACACACACATGCATATACCCCCCATGCACATATGTATACGTGCAACCATGCACACACATGCACATATACACATACACGCGCACTCTTCTCTTCCTCTTTTCTGTCCCAAGCACCTGCCCCCCAGCATACCCATGCAACTTGGCCTTGGAACTGCTTAAGAAGCCACTGCTGGTACCTAAGCTCCACCCCATTTGGTTTCACACATTGATTTCCAGGTTTCCAGCCCCATGAACCTGGTGACCAGGTCTTGGACTCGGTGTGGATTTTGCTCCTTTGAGACCATCA
>VSMD01132376.1:0-48380 GCA_008750895.1 Mirza zaza | reverse complement strand
CATTGTTTTAAGCCACTATGTTTGTAGTAATATATGGCAGCCTTAGGAAACTAATACAAGAGCTTTAAAATGGATTACTAGTTAAACGAGAACACAGGGGCATTGCAAATATTAGTATATTTATTGAGCATAGCATGGCTGCTATATAACAAAACTATTAGGATTTATATAGCATGCGAAGATGAATACTCCTAGTAATTAGAAACATTTGTGAACCAGGTAACGCTTGAAGAATTAGTTTTTTAAACTTTTTCTCTCTTAACTTTTGTAGATAGACTTTACAAAGCATCTCATTCTTAGAATACACACACCTTCAACTATTTTATTAAAGTAAAAATGTCTAATATATAAGGGTACTGTAGGAAAAGAAAGATTTTCCTCTAAACTCTTGAGTTTATGGTTGTGAGCCTGCAAATTAAACTAACAAATACAGATTAGCAGGAGAAAATGCATATAATTTTTTATTAATATTTACATGCATGGGTGTTTACAAAAAGGAAGTAAAATGCATAGAAGTGTTTAAACTTGGAGTTTATGTGCCATTTTAATAATGGAAAGCGGGTTTGGGGTTCAAGGGACAATAAATTGTGGGGAATAGACTAAGAAATTTATGGAGGAAACTAATGGAAGATAAGGGTTATTTTAGTAAGGTTTTCTTATGCAGACTAATCTTGATGCCAACTCTCCATCTCTCATGGTTAGAGGTGCTGTCCTCTTCCTGGTATAGGAGAGGGAGATAAATTCCCAAGGGAGATTTTTGCCACCCTCAAAAAGGGAAATTTTGCCCTGCTTTTAGACAGAAAGGAGGAGGGCAGAGAACTCTTTTTCTATATGCTGATTTTTAATTGCCTTTGGCTCAAAATAATCTTTATACCAAAGTGGTATATTGTGGGGTGATATATTCTGGACCCCTTTAGTCCTAAATGACCATCTCACCCAAATTGTGTGGAGCATGAATAAAATAATTATGTACATACCACAATTTACAAGATTGTTATTCACTATTTATGATGGGAAAATAGAGGTTACAGTGGTTTCTCAATTATGCAAGGTCACAATGGTATTTAAAGGTACAGCCAATACTCAAAGTAGCACTTGTCTGAATGAAGCTTGTATTCTCAATCACTCCACTATTGCCTTTTAACCTAGCCTCACATTGACATACTAGAAGTAATGAATTATGATATTCATTATGATACTAGAAGTAATGAATCTGGGGGAAAAAGTCATTTACATTTTCATTGTGCTCTTATCATATTTGGTTTTCATTTATTGCCTTATGTACTCCACTATAATTTTTGTTGTTACAAGGTTTAAATGCCAGCAACGAGATAAGTGATAAACAAGTTGGCACAAGATTATCATTTCCTCTAGAAAGATATTCTTAAAAATATTCCCTAGATGTTTAGGCAGCAGATGGTATCTAATAAGTTAAAACTCCAATCACAGTCATGAGTGAGCTATGATTAAATTTTAAATCAAATCATGTTCTCAGAAGTATCTTGATATCTCGTTTTATTTGTTAATTGCACTCTGAATGGTTCAAGTCTTAGAAGTAATCAAGGTAATTCCCTGTGTCTTTACATTTAGTAAGAAATGTTTATTTACAAGCTTTTACAGATAATCAACAAAGCAGAGAATAGTAAAATTCTGTTTACTATTTCATAACAACACAAAATATATTGAGCTCTTAATATGTGTTGAGCTCTGAGGCAGGTTAACTACTTCTGTACGAGAGTGGATTATAGTCGATAGCCACAGATGAATGCGCACAGCGACTTTAGCCAACAGCTGTGATATGACTTTTCTAATCTTTCATTTATTAAAATAAAATTGTGAACATTTAAAAATAACATAATGAAAACATACATGTATATGTTACCTATTCTGATTTACATTACAAGTAAAGCTTCCTGTAAAGTAAAACAAGCTTTCAGTTCTTTAAAGCTTTCATCATCACACAAGAGCAAAACGGATTCGTGGTCAATGCACAGCACAAACTATCATGTGGTCTATGAGTGCTGGCTGTGGGCAAGTTTTCACGGCCGGTGAGCGCTGAACCTAAGTGGTTAAAGAGTAAATGACACTTGATTCTTCCTGCTTGAAACCCCTAATCAAGTAAGACAGTGTGAAATATAAGAATGTCACTATGGCATAGGGACTTCAGAACCTGAAGAACAAAGTCATTGTATAAGGAAGGGAGTGAAATATATTTGGGGGTAGATCAGTGATTGATCTTGCGAGGTAACTAGGAAGTACCAGGCAGACAAAGAAAGGGCAGAGTTTAAGGCAAAGAGAATTCCATAAGCCAGGCAAAAAATAGAGTAGATAAATTTGAAGACCAACAATTTTTCTTCTAAACTAGCATAACCTACCATATATTGCATATTTACTATGAAGTGAGGATATGAACTTCCTGAAACTCTCATACACTATACATAGGGAATGTAAAATGCTACAACCGCTTTGTAAAATAGTAAATGATTTCCTAAAAAGTTAAACCTATTCTTACAATATGATCTCTCTATTCAACTCCTTGGTATTTACCCAAGAGAAATTAGAGAATATGACAAAACAAATCTGTGCAAAGATTTACAGCAGATTTATTTGTAATGTAAAACTAGAAACAGCTCAGCTGTCTATCAATAGGTAAATGGATAAACAAATTTTGGAATACTCATATAATGGAATACTACTCAGTAATAAAAAGGAATTATCTATCCGTGCATATGTCAACATAGGTGAATATCAAAATAATCATGCTGAATCCAAAAAGTCAGAAAAAAATTGTACATATTATATGAGTCCATTTATATAAAATTGCAGACCTTTCCCAATTTATGATGGTTCAACATATGATTTTTCAACTTTATGATGATGTGAAAGTGATATACCTTCAGTAGAAACCTTATCCCAAATTTTGAAGTTTGATTTTTTTTTCCTAATTAGCAATATACTATATAATACTGTCTCAGATGCTGGGCAGTGGCGGTGAGTGGCAGCTCTCATTTAGCCGTGTGATCACAAGGGCAAACAATTGATACTCTATGGTATACTGTGTTGCCAGATGATTTTGTCCAAATACAGGCTAATGTAAGTGTTCTCAAAATGTTTAAGATAGGTTAGGCTAAGCTAGGATATTCACTAGCTTAGATGTAGTAAATGCATTTTTTACTTAAGCGGTATTTTTGATTGATCATGGGACATAACCCCATCATAAAATCATAAGTCTAAAAGTATCTGCATAGGACATTCAAAGTAATCAGTTTTGACAGAAAACATATCATTGTTTGCCTGAGAATAATATGAGGGCTGACAAAATGGGGCAAAAAAATGGATTGCAAAGAAGCACTAAGAATCTTTAGGGGATTATAGATATCTATAATATGTTCTTTAGGGCATTATAGATATTTAATGTTTGTTCTTCATCTTGAATGTGGTAATGGATTCATGGGCATAAATATTTGTCAAAAGTAACTCAAATATACACTTTAAATATGTGCAGTTAATTGTATGTGAATGATACCTCAAAAAGTTGTCAATACAGATAATCAAAATTTGCCAGAATTAAAAGAAAAAAACAGACAAATCTATATAAGTTATAGATCATAAAAAAATCTTCGTGACTAGAAGAAAAATTAGTAATGAAACACAAAACTTGAAACAATATACATGACAAAATTTTACTAATTGACATGCATATAACAATGTAAACAACAGTGGCCAAACGCACATTTATTTAATTGCAAATGAAATACTATCCCCCCAAATTGAGTGGGAGGTAATAAGGCACATAAAAGTATATTTTATTTGGCTTAAATAATACATTGTGTGGTGTCTGACTATGGTAGAACTAAAGTAAAATAAATAACCGAATTATAACTAGAAAATCAAAATTGGAAGTTAAATAGGACATTTCTAAATTTCTCTTGCGTCAAAGAAAATATCTTAATGGAAACTATGAAGTGTTGTTTAAATTATGAGACAATAATAAAAAACACAAGTGGTAGTATTCATTTTAAGTAAAATTTGCTAGGAAGCTTGTGGCTCTAAATTCCTATATTAGAAAGGAAGAAAGCCCGACAAGCAGTGGTCTAAGCATTGAACTCAAAATAAAATGAAAACAGTTAATTTAATAGAAAGAAATTAAAAGGAAACTACCTGTACAGATAAGTGAAGAAATTATGGAAATTGTAAAAATCCAGAACAACAAATTTATAAAGTCTAAAATTGATTATTTGAAAAACCTAAAGTCTTAGTCTCTATTTCATCCAAAATAAATCTTAAAACAGTAGCTTGTGTGAAAGAGAGTGTATTGGGGGAGATTATCGAAGGGAGCAGGGATTAGAGACCAAATATTAAATGAGGAAAGTAAGAAAATTAATATTAAGAGTATATTATCAAGTTTGTCACAAGTACATTCAAATAAATTTCAATTCTGGTCTATACTTAACAATGCTTCTCAGAATTATTGACTAGAAGACTGAAAATCATCAGCATTTTATAATAGGCTTCCACTCACCTATATTGGAGAGTTCTCTAGGGGGATTACATACCCAGTATTTTATGTGTCAATAAACTACCTTAATCCCATACTTCAGCATTGTAGAGACTACTGGGAGTACGAAGAAAAGTGTGATGTTTTGGCTTGAGGTAAACACACTCAGCAACAAGTCAGCTGAATACTGAAGGCTTATCACAGTTGCTTCAAGAAATAGAGGTAAGGCTAACAGGATATGAGATGAGCCACAAGAGGCGTGCAAAACAACTCAAATTGGTGAACAACTTGATCAAGAAAAAGAGAGTAGCACAAATTACCAATATCATAAATAAAAAGAGATATAATTTGAAAGTATATAGATATTAAAAATAATAGATATTACAAACAACTTTACGCCAATAAGTTGAAAACATTAAATTGACACAAAAAACAATAGAAATATGAATATTACCACAAATATTAAATAAGTTAGTTAAAATGTTAAAAGCTGGAGGACCTGTGCTACCAATATCAAGAATTATAATAAATATATAATATTTAATACAAAGATGTATATGCACACTCATCAAAAAGTCAATTGAAGACTGAAGGTTTATTACAGTTGCATCAAGAAACAGAGGTAAGTGAAGTGTATATAAAAAGACTAAGAAATAAACATATACCTGATATATATGACCCGGAGTGTTATGAAGAGAGGTATGTTCTTTATAATTAATGATCATAGGTCAATGATATATATGTCCAGGAAAAAATAGAATTTTTAACTCTGCTTCACAATATATATGAAAATTATTTCCAGATGGATAAAAGATCTAAATTCAAAAGGAAAAACAGTAAAAACTTTAAACTAAAATATAGAAGTTTATCTTCAGGGATAAGAAACAGAAAATGAAACATCGGACATACAGGAAACATTTATAAACTTGAATACACTCAAATAGTATTGCTATTTGTCTGCATAAAATGACAAAGGAGAAAAGGAATATCGAGAAGAGAGGAGGTATCTGTAATGTATATACTTAACAGCAGATTCCTATCCCTATTACATAATGTAGTGCAACAAACCCATAAAGGAACATTCGGCCCATTTAATGTAAAAAATGACAAAAATGTAGTAGACATTTCACAAAAGGGGATATCCAAATGAGAAAAATGTGTGAGAATGTAAATTAAAAACAGTTCTTTATTATCACTATGTATTCGCTACATTACCAAACATGTAGTCCAATTTATCTACATTTATTTAGTTAAAAACTAGAAATTGAAATTTCCTTATTCTGCTTAAGTGCATGATCAAATAAACTTCAACAAACATCATAATGGTGAAATGTTGAATCTTTAGAAAAGTATATCTGCTTTCATTAATTTTAATGTATTATAAGAGAGACCCTAGCACAGGGTGGGGAACCTTCAGCCTTATGGCCACATGTGGCCCTCTGGGTCTTTAAAGTGCAGTATTTTGACGGAATCTAAATTTTACAGAACAAATATTTTTATTAATACATTTTTGTTTGGCTTTTACATTTTTATTTTATTTTTCAAATGAACATATTTAAGAATAAAATAAGTTTCAATGAAATAATCCTCCCATATTGACTGACAAAATTAGAACATTAGTATTTAGTTCTTACTTCCCCTGCCTGACTGGTGCTACTATCATATGAGTCTGGTTGGCAAGAGTTTGTGGGGGTTGAGTATGCCAGTCTATCATCAGTTTTTGGCGATGGTGCACTATGTTTGTGTTTCTTTCAAGCAGCAATAAGACCTGGAAATAATGCCACTGAAGCAACTTACAAAGTAGTTTATATACTCAGGGAATAAAAGAGAAGCCATTCAGTGAGGTGGAAATTGTGAACGAATGCATTTATTGAAGTTGTAGGATGCTTAGACCCCAATAATGTTTCAAAGTACAAACAACTGCCTCTTTCAAGGAGAACCATAACTGATTGTCAGCATGAATTAGCCTTCAACTTTACAGAACAACTTCGCCCAGTACTTCAAAAGAAAAATATATATCATTCAATCACTTTGGGTAGATTAATACTACTGACTTGGCACAGGTCTTATATTTCATTTGGGTCATAACAGAAGATTTTCTTTGCTACAAAGAGTTGTTTTAGATACTCTTGCAAACAGAACATGAGGAATAGATATCTTCAATAACTTTTGAGATAAATGTCATGGGCTGAATTTGGTAAATTTACTGAGTATATGTACAGATGGTGCACCTTCCATGATTGGAAAACATAAGGGTTTTATTGCACAGCTAAAAAATAGTGTTAACAGATCCAGATGCTCTCATTTCTTTTCATTGTATCTTGAATCAGCAAAATCTCAGTGCTAAACCTACTATTTTAAGTGACACTTCGCAATAAGTTATGAGTATTGTTAACTATATTCATGTAAATGCAACATGGCATCATTAGTTTTATAACATGCTAAAATTGAATGATGAGATATTCAATGTGGATTGATCAAATCATTCTAAAGTGTGTTGGCTATTGCAGGGACAGGTGTTAGCCAAAATTTTATCTGGGAGAACAGATATTTAAATTTTATGAAGAAGAGAATCAGCAGTGTGAATTATTGAAAGACAATTTCTATAGGAATGCAGCATTTCTGTGTGATATCATGTCAAACCAAAAAAACTTGAATTTTTTTGCAAGGTACAACTAAGTCTACATATGACATGTGGCAAAAAAGTCCAAGCATTTTGGAAAAAAAGCTATAGTTTTTCAAAATACTTATTCAAAAGGAAATTTCAGATGAACATTTTGTCCAGTTAGCAAAGGTCATTGATGAGTGGACTGATATATATGAATGATTTGAGGAATACGCACCTGTTGTTGACCTATTAGTTGGACAATATACTGAAAGGCTCATTGACTTTGAGAATCATTACATCACACTCAAATTAGCATTTCAGCTTCGCCTAGTTGATATCACCAAGGCACCTAAAGAACTACAGTTGGAATTGTTTGAGCTCTCTCAGTAGATGACAGTTTAAAGTCATTGTTTGATGCTAAGAAAGATCCAATTGAAGTATGGAAAAAATGCAGTAGAGTATCCATGCCTTTGGCAATATGCCCATGCTTTTCAACCACATATTGTTGTGAATTTACATTCTCCTACCTAATCCAAATCAAGATGTCCTAAGGTGACAAATACCTGATAATCATCCAGAGGATCAACTGCAATTGTGAAGCTTCATGCTGCAAACAAATATCCAAATGCTTTCCAACCAAAAGCAGACACAACAAAGTCATTAAAAATGTAATTAAATTTAAAATTAACAAATAGTTTTCATTTTTGAAATTATTAAGTACATAGTAGTTAGATTTTTATAAAATAATGTTCTCTTTTAAGAATATATAGTTGAAGTTTCTTGAGTGTGGCTTTATTTGATTACAGCTAAATTCATACAGCATTCCAACATGAAAAGGTTCTCCACCCCTGTCCTAGCAAGTTAAATAAGAGAAGAAAAAAGACAAAATAAGCACAGCAAAACATCAAGTATTTTAAAGCAAAAACTAATTCTGTCAATATTTATAGATTTTATTGCATGTGTAGAAAATTGATAAGAACGTAATAACCTATGGGATTTTAGAAGCAGATTTAGCAATACAAATGGATGTCAGGTTTATACACAAAAATCAGATGTATATCTATATCCATGAAAAAGTATAAAATGAAATTTAGAAGGGTACCATTTACAAAAACATTAAGCTCATTTGGTACTTTGGAATACATCTAACGAAATATATGTTTTACTTTTACAGAGACATAAAAACTATAAAAAACTACTTGAGACAATCCAAACAAGACCTAAATAAATAGAGAAGTACGTTATGCTCATGTATTGGAAGATTGTATCACATATGATATCAATTATTCTAATGTTAATTTGTAATTCAATTCAGATTCAATAAAAATCCCAGTACTTGTAGTTTTTGTCATAATTCAAAGCTAGTTCTGAGTTTTATATAATAAGGAAAATTGCAAATAAACCAAGAATTCTTGAAGAAGATTAACAAAGTTGGAAAAATTACACTACTGGATATCAAGGCTAATAATAAGGTTAAATAAATTGAAACTATATGGTACTTCCACAATGAGGAATATTAGAATAATATATCAGAAGAGGGCTCTCAAAAATAGACTTGAACACAGGGCACTTGACAAAAATGAAGAGACAACGAAGAGAAAGAAAGGATGTGTAATACATTATGTTGGGCCAATCAGTTATTCAAATGAGAAAAGATGCATCTTACCTCCTTTTCCACACCATAGAAAAAAATTATTTTATATAATTTATAGAACTTAAGGTCAAAGGAAAATCAGCAAAATACTTTCATCATCTTGTGGCAGGCAAGACAGCTCTAGTAGTAAAAATTGAATGGTAATAAATTTAACATTAAAATAGAGACCAATGTTAAACAACTACAACATTAAGTCAGTGAAAAGATAACAACAAATAATAAGAGAATATCTTCAGCATATACAAAGAAAAAAACTATACACAGAATATATAACACATTCTTTAAAATCATAAAAAAATACAAGACAATAAAAAAGTAGGAAACAGCTATGAAAGGCACATCACGAAATGTACTCTCCAAATGGACAACAGACAAATATGTGAAAAATTTTCCAATATCTTTAATAATCAAGGAAATATAAATTTAAAACAGTGAGATATCACTACATACTCACCAAATGAATGAAATAAAATGATTGACAAGGCTAAATTTGTTAAGGATGCCACGCAGCTGGAAAATATATGTACTGTTCTGGGCATACATATTTTTAGAAGCAATTTGGACACATTTGAGTTTTTATTGCATATTAAAATTGAACTTATGCATATCCTATAACCCAAAAAATGCTCTCCTCTATCTTTCTCCCTCTCTCTCTTCCACTTTCTTTCCCTTCCTCCCTCCCTCCCTCTCTTTCTTCCTGTCTAACCATCTCTATATACAACAAAAGGCATCTATCAAGACTCAAATGGATTATATGTGCATATTTGTGTGAGTGCATGTGTGTGTGTGTTTGCATATATTTGGTATATTAAACTGTGGAACAAAATAATGAAAATGAACACTAACATTATCCATGAATCTCACATCATAAAATCTTAATCAAAAAAAGCTACTTAAAGTAAGTATATACTGTATCAGTATGATTACATATATTTTTAAAGGAAGTAAAACTATTCTTTGGTGTTAATGGCTATATGTGTGATGGGGGTGGACAAGATTGTCAGAAAGGAAAAATTATACAAGTCAGGGATGCTAATAATATTGCATTTTTGGACCTACTTGTAGGTACCTTGAATATTTTTACTTTTTAATAATTGTTCAAGTAACATGTATTTACGTAGTGTTCTGAATAAATGACTATTAAATAAAATTGATATGAAAGCTATGAGAGAGAAAAAGTTATGTAGGCAAAAAGACTGATAATAATTTTAAGAAGGACACATATTTCTGAGGCAGAAAGTGTAAGAGTTGAAGCAATAATAAATCAAAAGATATCAGAAAATTTGGAAAGGCTTAAAAAGTAAAGATCTGACTTCAAAGAGCAAATAGCAGGAAAATATAATGCTTATTTTGTTTCAAAATTCTGTATAAAATTCTAGCATAATATTGAGCATATAGCATATGCTATGCCCTATTTTTATTCTGTTATCTTCAAGGGTTATGTTAATGGTTATGCTAAACATGAAAACCAAATTTTAATCAATGTATACATTCTTGCATATTACCTAGTTTTGAATGCTTACCTTTTTCTCATTTGAATAAATTTATAATTATAATCAGAATTGATTGTTAAACTTGAACCTAATATAAATTTTCATGTAATACCAAGCACATATTAATATTTGCTAACAAATACTATCAATTATAAAATAGATTTCACAGTGATTAATAACATACAGTATACTCTTGTTTGTAAAATCTTTGAAATTATTGGCCTAACTTTCAAGTATTTGCTCTAAAGCATAGGTTTACATTGTAAAATGTATGCTCAGGTGAATAAAGTGGCCATGTCCATCATTTCTGATAAGCAATATAAATTACCACTTCAAACCTCATATTTCTAAATCTCAACTCTTTAGTACAAGTTCTTTTGTGTTTGAGATACCAGTATGTTAATAGATCAATTACTCTAATCCAGAAACCCTGCAGCTAAAAATCCTCAGGGAAATAACCAATACAGGATTTTAGGAAAAACAAAGGCAATAAGATTATACAGACAAACATATGAAAGAAAGATATGAAATAGCTAAACTACAAAGGATTTTTACACATTAAAATCTCCTCTATGTGATGAAGCCAACAAGGGATTACATGAACACACATACATATATGTATATATAAATTTGGGAATGGTATAATTTAAACACTAAACAATGAGTGGTATATCATATTTTCTAATGATCACCATAATAATATTTCCTATAGAGCAAGATTACTTAGAACATTGCCACAACCCTACTAACAGATATAGATAATTCCATTACTTTTAAATTGTGTTTGTGGCTTCCTTGTGACCAAGAGAATGAATGTCTGAAGTGGCGCTCAGTGACTTTCAAGCCTGGGTCATAAAGGTGAGGCAGCTTTTGCCTTATTCACTAGAACACTAACACTGGAGCTCTGAATTGTCACATAGGAAATCTAATGGATCTAGGGCTACTTGATGACAGGAAGCTCAGGTTATATGGAGAAGTCATATATAGGTGTTCACATCAATAGTCCAGCTGAGATTTAGGCAAATGGTAAGCAATAACTACATCCATGTAAGTGAATATCCCTTGGTGTAATTCTAGCTATAAGTAGCCAAGCTTACCCAGGCTTTAACTCTTCTCAGCTAAAGTCTCTGCTGTGGAGTAGAGACAAGCCATCTCCATCGCACCATCCCTGAATTTTTGATCACAGAATAGATTATGAAATAAAGGTCGTTTTAAGCCACTAACTTTGAAGTATTGTGATATGTGGCAAGTTACTAAAACAAGGAACCAAAAAATTTATCAATCGGTGATATTTGAAAATCAGTCATTAGAATCCATCACTTGACTCCAGTTTTTTTTTCAGATAAGCCAATACAAGTTTACCAGTGAAGGAGCCAGAAAATTTTACCCCAGAATATGCCTCCTTGCTATAAAGAGTATTTTGAATTAAAGGCCCTTAGAGATCAACAAAGCCTTGGAAGGGTCTTTTCCTCTATCTGTATAATCAGATGAACTCATCAAAAGAACAATCAATCAACTTTCCTTCCCTTTCATGTTATCTCACTATATTGCAGGAAAGAAAAATCAAGAATGCAACAGACCTGTCTCGAATAATTTTAAACATAATATCCGTCTCTCAGGTTAATTTACGAAGCAATCTGTTCCCCCTGCCCCATCCATTCATTTTCCCAAGTATCAATTCATTCTCCCTAGCAACCATTTATTGCCTCTGAAAAGAGTTACCTATATTCCTCATCTTCCCATCCCCACGTAAAGGAAGGTATAAAAATATCTAGATCCCACTGGGATATTGGGTAATCATTCTGTGATTCTCCCCATGCGCACATTAAATAAACATCTTACTCTTATTAATCTTATTTAATTGTGAGTTGATCGTTTGGCAAACTTTTGTGGAAAAGAGGAAGTTTTTCCTCACCCCCACAACAGCATGGTAGTGTGCTAGTTACTCTTTGCCAGTGACTGTTCGTGAGTTCATGATACCAGCTATCAGTGAAGAGTTCGTGTGTTTACATTTTTATAAAAGGGAAATGTGAGGATAATATCAAAAATGTAAGAATTGAGGCTGGGCGTGATGGCTCATTCCTGTAATCCTAGCACTCTGGGAGGCTGAGGCAGGAGTATCACTTGAGGTCAGGAGTTCGTGACCAGCCTGAGCAAGAGCAAAATCCCATTTCTACTAAAAATAGAAAAAACAATAAACTCATGGAACTAATAAACAATTATGGCAAGCCTGAAGGAACAAGGTTATATAAAAATCAATTGCTTTCTCAAATGCCAGCAAAGAACAATTTGAATTAAAAAACAAACACATTTAAAATAACACTTAAAAAAACAAAATACTTTTGTATGAAACTAACACAATATACGCAGGATGTATATGTGGAAAAACAAAATTCCAATAAAGATATCAAGAATATCTAAATAAATGGAGGGATATCTACGTTCATGGATTAGAAGACTTAATGTTGTTAAGATGTACATCTTTTCCCACTTTATCTATAGATTCAATGCAATTCCAGTCAAAATCTCAACAAACATTTTTGCTGGGATAAATTGATTATAAAATATGTTTATGTTTATACATATTTACACATACATCGTTTATACCGACAGCTATAATTATAATTATGTAATACATAATTGATAAGCAGATTCCAAAATATAAAAAGTTAAATGCTCAGAATAGCCAATATAATACTAAAAAGAAAAACAAATTTGGAAAACTAAAATTTCCCAATTCCAAGCCTCACTATAAAGTTATAGTAATCAAAACAGTGTGATATTAGTAAGTGAATACACATGTACATCAATGGAACAGAATATAAAGCCCAAAAATAGATTCACACAAATATTGCCAAACTGATCTTTGACGAGGAAGCAAAGGTAATTCAATGGAGAAAAGATAGCTTTTTCAACTATTAATGTTGGAATAATTGGATGTTCACTGGTTAAAAAAAAAAGTGAATTTAGACAAAGACCTTACACCTTGCACAAAGTATAACCTCGGCTTGATTAAGCTCTGGCTGAGATCAGAACAAAGTCACATGCCACACATTATCTGCCTATTTAGAGGAAATAAGGTAAAGACAACATTATCCATGACCTCAATAATTTGCCATACAAAGAATTCTGCTGGTGCCCACGGACGAAGCATTTAGACCAGGCCAGCCAGAGAAAAATCCTCCACCCTGAAACCTGAGTTCAGGCTAGGTTTTATGAGAAATATATTAGTTGAGAATGATTCCAAGATCTCAAGTTCTTTCTAACACCAAATATATGGTGTCTCTTCTAATACCAACACTTTAACAAGAGCTGGATTCAGTTCTGACACTAACTACAAAACAAGGATGGTAGTGGTATGTGGAACTTCCATATGTTCTTTTGGTGTGTTACCCTTCCAGCTCTTTGATGTGTCCACAACCCAGAAGCTCTTTAAATCTTACAGTTTAGGGTTTTCTATGGAGGTTTTATTAAGCAGGAATGACTGATCGAGTCTCTGCTATTAGTGATTGAAGTTGGTCTCCAGCACCTGTTTCTCCCCAGAGTTTAGAGGGTGAAGCTGAAAGTTCTAACTGTCTAATAAGAAAACTTAAGGTAGTTTAATTCTGAGTGGAAATAATGGAAGTTTAGTTTTGAACCTGTTGAATTTGAAATGTCAAATAGTTATCCAAGAGAAAACATTGAGTAGCTATGCCCAGAACCATTAACTAAATTAAAATTTGATCAAAATATTGGCACAATCAATAGCATAGATTGTACTAATATAACCTTATTTATAATGAGCTCATGCTAATAAGAAGAAAAACACCAAATTATAATATAAATTACCAAATTGCAATAGAAAAATAATACTAACCTACAAACTTGCTAACCTACAAATCATAGAAAAAGATCGCAAAAGCATAATCAGCCTGTTGAATACAGCCTGTTGAATAACACAGTTCTTAATAAGTCAATTTAAATAAACTGTGGTTTTGTTTCTACACAGATATGAAATTACTGTTAATATGGACAAATATGAGACAGTTAAAATATTTGCATGACTGGGAAATGTGAAGTGGTATTGGTAGCACTAGTATAAATTTTCTGGAGAGAAACTCAGGGATGTGTATCTAAGACCTGACATACATTTGTTCCTTTCCATGTATTAATTCAATTTTATACTTTTATTTTAAGAAAATAAATATTTTGTGGGAATCTACATTTGGAGTACCATACTCCTTTGGCTTGTCTTCCTTTTTAATTTTTTTTTCTTTGAAATGGCTTATTAGTATTGAAAGAATCTATAATTATCTGGAGGACAGGAACCATGTCTTATTTCTCTTTTCTTTGCTTTAGTTTCATTAAATCTTGTCCAAATTAATTGGAGTTTATTAAAATCCTATGCCATAAATATAGTGGCTAGAAAAAATATATGCTTCCAAACTGTGAAAAAAAATGTGTGGCTGTCATAACAAATTACCAATAACTTGGTGATTATAACAACAGAAATTTATTTTCTCATGGTTTGGGAGAACAGAAGTCTAAAATTGTGATTTTGGCAGGAATTGGTTCCTTCTGGATTCTCTGAATATGAGACTCTCTCTCGCAGGTCGCTTTCCTAACTTTTCGTGGTTAGTCTTATCTTGTAGATGCACCATTCCAACCTTTACCTCCACCTTCACATGGCACTCTGTGTATGTGTGTCTTTACTTTCCTTTACCTGTATGTCTTTTTATAACCAGAGGAGTCATTTGTGGATTTAAGGTTCTCCCTAATCCAGTATGACCTCATCTTAACTAATTACGTCTGCAAAGATCATATTTCCAAAGATGGTCATATTCTGAGTTTCCATGTGGACCTAAATTTTGGGAGGACACTATGAAACCCAGCACACAAAATAAGTAGAGTTTTTCACATTTGAAAAAAGATTCCATGGCTTATTGTACATCTAGAGAGGATATAAGTGATTTGGTATTGTTCTTCATTGTTCCTTGTTTTTAATCTATAAAGTGACATTTGTATAAGTCTAAAAACTTCTTTATTGCATATCTGGTTTCTAAAATTCCAGTGGGTATAATTATGTGCAGCTTATTATTGGGAATTTTTAATTATTCAAAATACAAAATTCTTTCAATCAGTATAGAATATGTCTCCTTTCTGGCAAGATGTTACATGGTCTGTGTATTGTTGGTGAAGAGCTACTCTCTTTTCCTTTGCAGTCTGTATGGTAATTTACCAACATCATAAAGGATAGTGACAAATAAATATGATTTGTTTTATTTTTCAAAATATCCTTTGAATGAGATGCCAAGTTTAAGATCAGCTTTAATTTTTGGATTCTTTTGTCTCATCTACTTTTATAACCCATGTTTCTTTGACAGTCTTACTCATAGGAAAAGATAACATCATTTTAAAAATATTCAGATAGGATAACTCTAAGATGACTGGTGAGAAAACTAGCTTTGTTTTAAGCTAATCTTCAGTTGATTTCTGGATACCAGCAAATTAAGGAAGCACCGCAATATATTAACTCATATATATAAAATTACCTTAATAATTGAATTTATTTTACCAGTTTTTATTTATATATTTTAATAATATGTCATATTTTCACAGCTTTAACTCTAAAACTGCAAATTTATAGGAGATTCAATAATTTAAAATATCAATAATTTCCATTTTCAAAGTGCTATTTATAATAAAAATCTGAAAAATTTACTATTAAGTCATTATAAAGTACTTGAAATATTTCCACAGAACTGATTATCACATAAATTCTGGACCCACATCAGTAGAAAATTAGTGTATTCATTTATCATTCTGACTGAATAGGAAATTATCATGATAATATTTCCAGTTTATTTTAGATGGAAGAAAATTGATTAGTTTTATGAAGAGTTTTTCATGTTCAAATATAAAATTTTAGTAGTTGTCATGCACATTTGTTTAGCTATTAGGAATTATAGCAACACGTGCTACCTGAGGTGGCCATGTCTCTGTTTGCTTTGTATCAGTGCTGGTGCATATCAAATATTCTTAATAATCATTGATAATGCTTTTACCTTCACTCCAAAAGCTTTCTTGGTTTGAACAATAAATTATATGTCCACCTACTGACAATGTAGGCTTTCATTTACCTTATGTATAAAAATTTGATTAGTGCCAAGGAAGATTCCCGTTATAACTGGAGAGATGAACCCATAATAAATCCTATTTTCCAACAAGAATCCTTCATTATTGGTTCAATATAAACTAGATATTCATCTATCTCTATTCAGTAGCACATGCACAGATTTCAAACTAGTTACATAAGTAAAACTAAAGAGCAATGCATTTCAATCCAACTCAATAGCCAATGTTTAGCTCTCTTTATTTTTTACATGAACAATTATTGCTTATTGAAAACTTGAACAATAAAAATGGTATTATAAAAAACTTTCATTTTTTAAATGTTCCTTTTAAATATCAGTCTGAGTCACCATAATTTCATCTGGACTACACAGGGTGTGTTACTAGTTTGTGGACATCCCTGTGGGCCTCTTCAAGTTTCTCTTCTCTGCTGCACTCACAGTGATAATTTCAAAATGAAATCGAATGGGGAGCATCTGATACTCCTCCTATCTTGTACCCAACTCATAGGATATACTGTATCCCATTACTCTTCATAATGAACAATTGATTTTTAGTACAATACACAAGTCCTGCATGATTTCATGCTTATGATCTCTCTCAGCCATGTGTACCACACTATTCCTTCTGTCTGCATCCAACTTCCATTTTTCTTGTCGACGTGCTGTCTTGTGCCTTAGCACATGCATTTCTAGGCTTTTCTCTTTACCTAAATCTACTTCCTCCCAACACTCACTTTATCACCTCCAACATATTGCTTGTATAATTCCTTTTATCCAGATTCAGCTTGATTTCTAAATGAAGAATTCCCTGGCAAGGTCCATGGTGAGATAATTCTGGCTGGTCCTGGAGAGTTATTTACCTCTGTCTTTTTAATACCTTTGACAAGAGCTGGTTCAGTTGACCTGAACAGCTTGTAGAGAGACACAAGAGCCTTTGGCGGATGTCAATGTGCTTTGTTCAAGGATTAGTCCTAGTATGAATAACCTGGTATGAGAATGCAGACATTGGCCCCTGAGATGCTATTCCCTGGCCTGGGAATTCCTTGACCTGTCTTGTGTCTAGGTGTTCTCAGTCACACTTAATCTACCCTAAAAATGGTTGTAGGGATGGGATTTGTTCTCATGCTTAGAGTAAGAACCCAGGTGGATTTTTCTTCACTAAAGCCTTGGCCAGGACATAGACAAAAGATTTGTGCTTGCCCTTAGGTGTGAAATAATGAGAGTTCAAGGGACTATGTGCACATGTGTACCTTACTACTTCTCTGCCTACAAGATTTTCCTAAAATATCCTAAATTACATCTGCAACTTGTCATGCCAGAGTTGTGTGTTCATGGCCCCATGTATAGCAGTCACATCCATCTATTTTATATCTTTATGTCAATCCTCTATATATCATGTACTATAATCACAATTTCTATGTTTGCCCAATTCAATTATTGTTTGTAATCTCATTTGTTTTTTTAACATTTATTTTTTTTTTAAATTTTATATTTTTAATTATATGGATATATAACATTAATAGTTATATATATATTTATTTGGTACATGTGATGTTATGATACAGGCATACCATGTAAATTAATCAAATCAAGGAAATTGAGGTGTCCATCACCTCAGGCATTTATTATTTCTTTGTGTTAGGAATATTCCGATTCCAGTCTTTTAGTTTTTTAAAGTATACCCTATCTTATTGTTGATTATTATCAATTATTTGTGCTATCAAATAATGTTCATATTAAGTAAGTACATTTTTGCACCATTAACCATCCCTCTTTATCTACCACCCCTACTTACCATCCCATCCTCTAGCAACCATCACTCCACTCTAACCTTTCCTTTTCCCAAGTGAAAGAAGGTTCTGCCTAAGCCATACTGCCTGTACTTGGGGACTTGGGGGTGGTAAAACAGACATGTCACTGCTGCTGTCTCACTGGCTCACATGTATCCTAAGGCCACTGGCTCTGAGCCAGCACAACCACAGGAACTACTTAAGGAATGCAGCCTCTGTGGCCTGACTACCTTGTGAATTTATTTCAGGCTCCAGGCCACTTTTTTTCAGCCCATGGTAGAGCTAGTCAGAAGTTAGGTTTTGGGGCAGAGGATTTCCCTCTGGCTGGGCTGGTCTAAATGCTCCCTCCATGGACCACGTCAGAGTTCTGCCCTATGCTGTGTTCCCGTGTGGCAGAGCAGGCATGAGCTCCAATGTAAGACACACAATCACTTTACTCTCCCTTCCGCGGGCACAGAGATTCTCTGTGCACCAGGCACACTGGCACAGCATTGCTGGCGGATGGGGCAGGGGTGGCATAGACAATATAGGACTGTCTTTTCTGCCCTCTTCCATGCATCTTTTCTTGATATAATGTTAAAAGCAGCTAGTGTGATCACTCATGTGAGTTTTGGTTCTTCTGAAGCTGCTTCCTTGTGTGGATAGTTGTTGAATTTGGTGTTTGGGCAGAGGGAGGATTGCTGGAAGTATCTATTGGGCCATCTTCCAGTGCCCGCCTCCATTCATTTGAATCTATGCTCCATGAAGGCATGAGAGTGCAGATTGTTTTGTTTTACCTTAACATTATAGCATCATGTTTCCAATTTCTGGCACAGTGTCCAGTACATATTAAATGTTAAACAAAAATTCTTGAATGCATAACGTATTTGATGAATCTTTTAATCCAAAGAAATGAGTGATATAATGGATATCTGGGGATGAGATGACATTTCAATATTTCTCAATTTATCTCACAATGACTATGATAAATTATATGTTTCTGGCAGAAGAAAGGACAGATTTAAGTTTTTGGTATTATGAACTCTTTCTAATAATCTGATGTTACATAGATCATTTAAATTATGTAATTTATCAATTATAGCTATAAAGAAAGGAGAGATGATACAATATTTGTCTTAATTTCAGGGAGTGGTGATGACATGAATGAGGATGTTAATGAACAATTTTAGGATATCATAAAGAAGGAAGGTGACGGAAACATGCTTAAAGAACCTTAAATCACAGGTTTTTGTGGTGCACATTGCATAGATTCTCTCATTAAATTCAGTTTCTATCACATCAGGCCATCAATGAGTATTTCTGGATTTATGTTTTAATAAAAAATATATTTCACAGATTTAGGGAGAAGGTGTTATTAAGAAATCCAAAATGTTTGCTACTCAATCTAAAAATGTTCCTTTCTTAATATGTTGTTAAAATGATCAATCATGGAGGTCATGCCATTATAGGAATTATTGTGAAATCCTTTCTATATAATAGCAATATTTTGGCTATATACTGGGTATAATATATTGGCTATAAAAACCCTATAGGTATGAGTTTCTCAAAATGATTGATAATCTTATTACAAGAACATTATGCGCCTTTGTGTTCATTAAACTATTGAGTTTTAAATATTTTTGTATTTTTGTCAATCTCCTTTTATAATCAAAGTGATTATATATGAAATAGTATTATATTACATCATATTTTATCATGTTGGTAATAAAGAATATACAGTGTAAAATTTCAGAAATCTGAACAGTTGCAAGAATGGTAAAAATACATGTGCGAGCCTGGGCATGGTGGCTCACACCTATAATCTCAGCACTTTGGGAGGCTGAGGCTAGAGGATCACTTGAGGCCAAGAGTTTGAGACCAGCTTGGGCAACATAGTGAGACCTCATCTCTAAAAATATTACCAAAAAAAATTTCCACAGGCATGATGACACGTGCTTGTAGTCTCAGTTACTCAGGAGGCTGAGGCAGGAGAATTGCTTGAGCCCAGGAGTGAGCTATGACCGTGCCACTGTACTCCAGCCTGGGCAGCAGAGCAAAAACCTACCTCTAAAAAAAAAAAAAGGCAAGAAATTATACAATAATTATTGAATAAATAAATCATAAAAATCTTTAAATCTAAAGTAAAAAATTTTAAAATAATTTCAAGCTTCTAGAAATTTAAAAACTAAAAATGATAAAGCTCATAATAATAAAATTTCAGAATATGTGCATTGGAAGAAAATCTTATATACTTCTTCAATGGGGTAAAAAAAAATGTGCCAACCAAACAGGAAGAAAATTTGCAATGGCATTCAACTTGCCAATATCTAGATTAGTTTCTAGAGGACACAGAACAATACCTTTAATATTCTAAAAGAATATCAAATGTTTAATTCTGAATAACATATGTATCTAGTTTATAATTCAAGATATGACAGTACATTAAATTTGTTTCCCATGAATTATTTCTTGGGATGATATTGGAGGCTGGTTGTAAACCAGGTTGTAAACCAAAAAAGAAGAAAACCTGAGAACGATGAAACAATGGGTACCAACCGTAAAGGCATGTGCTAAGATGACAATTGTGCAGCAGGTTTGGAGAGGAACAATCACCAGAGATCTCTCCTTACAATGCACAAAACCAGACCAAGAAAAATAATGTCTATTATGAAGATAAAATATTAACATTTCTAGATGATTTTGTAGGACAATGATTTTCTGTCATTACTTGGGAAACTACCTCTTAAATATGATTCAGATGTACTGATGATAAAGTACAATTAATATAATTGACTGAACTGTTTTAAAATAAAGAAATAATTTCTAATAAAAATGGTATAATTGAGTGAAAATGCAATCTAGTAAATAGAAGTTATCACTTTCAACACATTTAAATAAATTTATATGGAGAAACTATTTTCTATCAATAATAAATGTGGCAGACAATTCAATTAAAAATATGAACAAGAAACAGGCACTTTATAAAAAGATAAATACAAACATTTAAAAAATGTTCAAACTCTTTAGTAACCAGAGAAATATAAATTAAAACCAAAGTGAGATACCACAACTTATCTACAGAAAATCTAAAACCTAAGACTTAAAATGCTATATATTGGTGATGAAGTATATTCCTAGAAATTTGCCTGCAGTGTTGGAAATAGTATATACTGGAACCTCCACACTGGCAAACTGTTTCTTGGTACTATTAAAAATAAACTTATGATATTTACAGCAATATTTATTTTGGATAAATTCATCCTTGGCCAACAGGTGGCTTAGCATTATATTTGGAAATTAGGGCTGATTACAGTCATGGCAATTTCTCTTGGCTAAGGCCACTGAGGGAGTTTTTATAGCAGAGGAAGTAGATTCAGGAAAGTGGGAATATGATGATCTAAGCTAGCATAGTGTAATACAGTTAAATATAACCAAGGGTATTAAAATTTCTATCAACAAATCAACTTGGCCATCTCCCAGTCTATCTCATACACAGAATGTTTTTTATGTACAATGCCTTCCCCCTTTTTGGCAGTGTATGGGTGGGTGGAGGGATATCAAGTTTTTATTCAGTTGTAAATATGTTCTCTGTTCTCATCTGCTAGTTTGGTGCAAAGAAAACAAACACATATCAATGTCGTAAATCCTACAAGAGACCATTATACATGCTTTAAATCTTAGATTCCCAAGAAGAGATGATATAGAACATATTGTTGTGCCATGTTGATATTCCTTAACCCTTACCATTTCAGACCTTCCAAGCCCTACCTTAAACTCTCTGCCTGAGTTATTCTTCTAGACACCAGATTCCACCATGCCTGTGTGTAGGACAAGCTGAAAATCTTGGGCAATTAATACCCCCCTCAGGGGCAACCTTCAAACAAGACCAATAGGAGATGGTGAATCAATGTCAAGGTTATTTGTCACTCAGGTCAGAAAACTTTAACTCCTATGTCCTATAATATCTCTCAGGTTTCCCCAGTGGGGTTAATCTCCAGTTGCCCACAGTGGTAACTTGCTTGATAATGAATCATTTATTGTCATCCTTTCCTTTTTTTCCTCAATGAGCCCTACCCTGCCAGTGTTTCCCAAGATTACCTCTCAGATAAATTAATTGCTCATGAATTCTTGCCTCAGGGTCAACTTGTGTAGAACACAAACTAAGATAGAGGAGGTCTTTATTTAAATCATATGATATTCTTTATGGATTCCCAACTCGTGAAATTATATAAAGGTGCTATGTGCATTTTGTTTTGTTGCTGAGTTTTTATGTATTTTTGATGATTGAAGAATGTGTTTTGTTTTCTTGATGGTTGCTAGTGAAGAAATTAGCTACCCTGTAGGATATGTGTATACAAGTCCTTAGCACACTATAATAGGGTGAGGTTTAAAAATACCTCTGAACTGGTGTACCAATATTATATTAATATTTATGTAATAAGTGTTGCTTTTCAAAGTCCAAACACAAGGTTAGAGTTGGGGATAACCTTATAGGAACTGTCTAAGAAGCATACCTTCATTTGTCAACCGTAAGACAGGAAATAAGAAGACAAATGGTATTTACGTTATTTTTTTATTTCCCATAACTCTATGTTTTCTAAGGTAATGAGGTAGAAGCAAATAATTTCCTGGGCTTTCCCACTATTATTTTTTTATATATAAATATGCTCCATGTTTTTTGTTTGTTTCATTTTGATGTGGTTCTCACAGTAATTAAGATTAAAAAATAAGATTCAAGGCAATTTAAATATGTGTTGTGATTTTTTAATTTGCATTACATTCTTTTGAACATTGCTCTCATACTTTGAGGGTTATGAAAATAGTTGAGTAAATTGTTTTAAAAAAATACTGATTTGTTTTACTGTCTTCCCTGAGATGTGAGAGATGGTTCTTTTTCTTTCTGGCAATGGAAATGGATGACTCCCAATGAACAATTTAATGATTTTTTAAAATTCTTTGTAACTATAAATACCAGCTCCTGTAAACAACTCTATCACAAAAAATAACATATAAGCACTTGAAAATACTGGTAAAAATTTGCCTTGGGAGATGCAATGAATCTCATTAGGAGAGGCCAAAGGCTGCTCTCATTGCCATATCAATGTTGTCAGGTTCCCCATTGTGAACTTGATGGAGCATCTGAAACCACAGTCTTGAGCAATTTGTATAAAGATGAGGAAAAATCATTGCTTCCTAGTGTGGTTTATCATTCCTCTTTTTCTTATGTGAGGCATAGAACATGTAAACAGGATGATAAAGAAGAATCCGAGAGGCAGCCAGGTGAGTACCTGGTGTTCATCACAGATTTATCTGCACTTAATATGGAGTTTAATCAAATAAGTTTGAGAGATTTCAAAGGAAGGCTTAGAACTGTTTTGTGTTATATAGTTTTTAATAAACATATAGAATAAGCTAGAAGACATGTTAAAAAGAAAATATAGGTTGCTCATTGGACTACAAAACCAGCCAATATGTTCCTTTTAAGATCTCATTAGTAATTCTCCTTTTATATACATTTAGTCCTTATATCTTATAATTATCACCATATTGCTATAGGAAACTATTGCTAGTAAAAAAGGACCACAGTATTGCTTCAGAAGAAATTTTAAACTTAGCTCTACCAAGACCTTAGCAGGATGATCCTGGTTTAAAATACATATAATATTATAAATCAAACTAAGCATCTGTGGGCTGTGGCCCCCTGGAAAATGTCTCATAGGCTATACAAGTCTCTGGGCTTATAAATGGAGAGGTTTTATAATTTAAATATGTCTGGCTGTATAAGGATTTCTGCAGACTTCATTAGAGACCTTTATTCTGCACCACAGTGATATGTTTAACATAGAAAGCAGGACCTGGGAGTTGCTTTCAATGTCCAGATATTTCTTTGCTTTTTCTCAGCCTCTTATTTGCTTATGTCTTTGAAATTATTTAGTAAAACTTGATTCATGCTGGAAAAAAATCTCTGATTTGTATAAGTCTTTTAGGACAGTATGAATCTGTGTGTTTGCTCAGGTTGGCATCAGTATTCGGATTTTCTTTTAAATCCAAATGTCATAATGGCTAAGGTGACTTTGGACAAGATGAATGGAAAAATATGAGGATCTGATGCTTCCCACTGAAGAGGCAAATGATTTGACCTTTATATCACTCACTTTTTTTTCTTTTTAAAATTTCCAAAAAAGATCACCATTCCTAATCTAATATTGTTGGAGGAGGTCAGGATTCAGAAACATAGAATGAGCTATGAACAAATTTTATAATTTATCATGAGGACAAACAGAAATCTAAAACTCCAGGAGATTCCACAAACTGATAGAGGGCTGCTTCTCTTTATGGTTATATAGTTACATAAAACAGAACTCTGGCAACTTCCTGAGACACCCTTAAACATGTCCAGATTGCTAAAAATAATAAGTCAGGACAAATTGAACTACTGATACTTTCGGGACCCAACTAAGCAAATATGCTGACCAGAAACTATCATATCTACCGGGAATTACTAAATCTTAAAAACAAAACAAAATGGGCAGCTGCAGAAAAGTACCTGATAGTCTAGATATCTAGCCGCATAGATAGACCTGAAGTGAGAAGTTTAAACAGTTTGTTCTTCTGTACTTGAGATCACTGACTTGGGTAGGGCTCATGATCCTCCTCTTTGATCAAAGAGCAAAATAATATCAGAGATCTGAGCATGACACCAATTGTAGCCAAAATAAACCTCACCTACCTTATTTATGGTCTTCGAAAAGGTGAGAGGAAACTCTCTTTTCAGATGATTCCAATGCATTGTTGCATTCATAAATTCACGTTAAATATGGATGCGAACGTTGTATGAACAAGACCCCAAAGGGAATCACAGAAGCAGCAAAAATAAATAAATGGGACATGATCAAACTAAAAAGCTTCTGCACAGCCAAAGAAATAGTCATGAAAGTAAACAGACAACCTACAGAATGGGAGAAAATTTTTGCATCCTACGCATCTGATAAGGAGCTGATAACTAGAATATACTTAGAACTCATAAAAATCAGCTAGAAAAAAAATCAAATAACACTATCAAAAAGTGGGCAAAGGACTTGAACAGAAACTTTTCTAAAGAAGACAGAAGAATGGCCAACAAACTATGAAAAAATGCTCAACCTCTCTAATCATCAGGGAAATGCAAATCAAAACCACAATGAGATATCACTTAACTCCAGTGAGAATGGCCTTTATCAAAAAGTCCCCAAACGATAAATGCTGGCATAGGTGTGGAGAGAGAAGAACACTTCTATACTGCTGGTGGGACTGCAAGCTAGTTCAACCTCTGTGGAAAGCAATATGGAGATACCTTAAAGCGATACAAGTGGATCTACCATTTGATCCAGCAATCCCATTACTGGGCATCTACCCAAAAGATTCAATGAGACTCCACAAAAAAGACATCTTCACTTGAATATTTATAGCAGCACAATTCATAATTGCAAGGCTGTGGAAACAGCCCAAGTGCCCATCAATCCAAGAGTGGATTAATAAAATGTGGTATATGTATACCATGGAGTACTATTCAGCTCTAAGAAACAATGGTGATATAACACGTCTTATATTCTCCTGGTTAGTGCTGGAACCCATACTACTAAGTGAAGTATCCCAAAATGGAAAAACAAGCACCACATATATTCACCAGCAAACTGGTATTAACTGAGCAGCACCTAAGTGGACACATAAGAACTACAGTAATAGGGTATTGGTCAGGTGGTTGGGGAGAGGGGGGCTGGTGTCTTCATACATAATGAGTGAGATGTGCACCATCTGGGGGATGGTCATGCTGGAAACTCAGACTTGTAGGGGGAGGGGGGGGAAAGGGCATTTTTTGAAGCCTTAAAATTTGTACCCCCATAATATGCCGGAAAAAAAAATATATGCCAACATTCCATGACAATAGTGCTAGATGCTATGGTTTAAATGTTTAGATAGTCATGTGGCTCACAGTGAAAGTCATTCTAATGAATTTTTTGATGATATGAATGTCATATCCAAATGCTTATCTAATAATGAAAATTGAATAGATGGCAGGAGAAAAAAAATTCATGATGCTTTGAGTTAGCAGCATCTTCTGTAGTGCCTCTCAGTTTTCTACTTTATGTGCCTTGAGGGATGCCTTGAGGTCAGTATTGACATATCTCACCAGTAACTTATCGTCTTTCTCTGTGACCAGGAATTGAAAAGAAAAAAAGGATGATATATATACTTTTTATTCATTTCTTGTGCTAATAATAAAAAATAATAATAAGTAAAATAAATTAAGGCTCCTTTCAATTTGTTGAAACATAACAGCAGCCAGCCCTGTTTACATGCTCTCAAGATTGTACTATACTGATAGACATTGATATTTAATCAAGAAGTACATATTTATATGTCATTTCAGAGATATGTAAGTTTTATATAAAAAGTGAATAATAGTTAAAGAAGATATATATACTACCTAGAATCTTGAAAGTATATTTAGATCTTTTGATAATATTTCATCAATTTCTAAAAATTATGAGAGTATATAGAAGCATGAACTAAACTATCTTTATTCACTGAGTTATCATATATTTGAAAGTGTAGTATGTAATCAGATTTTCCTAACTTTGTTATTACAATTACTTCTTCCTATTCTTAAGCTAATGATCAGAGGGAAAAGATTCTCTTAAAAATTTACAAATAACCAAACTTTTATAAGCCTTTTTCCTTAAAAAAAGAAGAAAATAATAATAAAACATAAAATAATTTATGTGAAGTTTTATTTAATTGTTCCCAAACTTTCAATATACCAAAATATTATTATTTACTTTGGAAGTCCAAAATGAGTCCTAAGGACTGTTTGACATATAGAAATACACTTCTCTGAACTCAGTTACTTACCTGAAAGAAAAAAATGGATCATATGACTTTCTTATCTGGTGTTTACAAACATTCATTCTTTTTTAAAGGTCAAATGACTGTAAACATGTTGGTTTCTGGTCAATATGTTTCTCTCTTAAATGTAGAAAGGGCAGAAGGACTACCTGAAATGAGTAGAGCACTATGAATCCCAGCTGTGATGTGACTGTGTTCTTACTAAAAAAAACAAAGACCATAGAAGCTGAGCTCATTTTTCTCATTCAAGATCTGCTGTTTAGACAGCATCTGGCCCTTATTATTCCAATACTATGTATCAATAATCTGGTAAGAAAATCCACACTAGCAATTCAACAAAATTTAATAAGCTAATATCTGAAATTTGGATACTCTGATATGCACAATTTTCTTATTTCTTAAGCACTGAATATTCAACTGTAGAAAAAAGTATAAGTGGTCATATGTTCTCTGAGAAATATATATCATGCTACAGTTACTTTCGCACTAAGTAATCATGGATTCATGATTGTTTTAATAGCTTTATTTCAGGATGTTTAAGGCTATTATAAACATAATCTCAACAAAGAAAGATTTATTAAATTTACAAGGTGTTCTATCTATTAAAATTTGAGGTACTTACTGAATTCTCAAAATAGAATAAAATTAAAAAAGCAGGATCAAGAAAAACAGGTTTTTCTGATTTTTTTAATACTTCATTTTGTGTTATGATTGAAAGGCAAGAAAATAGGCAATCGATGCCTAGCAATATACTTTTTCAGAAATAAAAAAAAAGAAAGATGGATTTTCCATACTTGGTAAACATTAAAATACTGAACATCATCTCTAAAACATACACTAAGACAATGTCCATCTCACTACTGCCATTTTATATCTGGATTTTTGGCTCAAAATTAATATTTGTAGATTTTCTTTAACGGCCAAGAAAACAAAACAAAAAATCTACAAATATTAATTTTGAGCCAAAAATCCAGAAACATCATTGGTATTTAATTTTAGTGAAGGCTTTTTATTTCCACTACTTGAGGTAACATATGCCTCAAATATAATATAAATTTAAAGTTTTATGAGAAAATCTGTCAATAGCCATGATTAAATAGGAGAACTATTTAAGTATTAAGTATTTAACTTAATTATTTATGACTTGAGATAAGACTTGAGATAAGTTCATGGATGAATCAAAATACATTTCTTAGCATAAGAATGTTGCATAAATACAATTTAAAAATTCATTATTTTGCTTATTTGACTTATTACACAAATAAGCTTTGCACCCAGAGATGAATATACTGACAATAAATAATTTTAATTGCTTTGATATAAAATGGAATTTCCCTGAGCCAACAATATAATCTGGTTCTAAATGCAAACTATATTAGTTAAGGATATCATCCAAGTTTCTTTAGAGCAAACTCTCTTAGAACTTTTATTGAAGTTCATTGTAAACCTGTGAGATAGATACGCTATAAAGAAGGTTCAAAAGCTTACATAGAACATTTTTGTCCCCAACACTACATCTTATTAACATCATATGATTTCAATGATTAAGTCTACGGTATGTGAGAAACTACCTCTTCATTGTCTCCTGAATATACTGCATATATTTCAGGCTCTAATCCCTTATTTATACACTTATCCCCTCATTCCTTGATCTATCATATCTGGATTACATTGCAAGTTGGCTGAAATTAGCATAACTCCTTAACTTCAAAGTACATATTAAAACTTTTTTTTAAAGAACTGTAGACATAGAAATAACAATTTAAGCAGCTTACTGCACAAATAAGTTGAAGTACTTCATTGCTTTTAATTCAGACATTGTATTTCTACGGATAATTATTGCTTTTTAATAGAACTTCATTTCTGCAATGAGTTTTACTAGAATTTATGCTAATTTGTTCAAATTATAGCATTTGTGAAATCTTAAACCAGAATGAATATAAAATGATGATACTTTCTCTATTATTAAACATAGTACTAAATCTTTCAGAGGCTAAATTATTATGGAAGGATTGATTCTAAAAGGACAGCATTGCTAGTAAACCATTTAAAATTTTAAAAAAGAAAAAAAAATCACTAAATCAGTGTATACAAAGCCCCTTTGTTTGCTTAACCATCTGTGACTTAATTTTTTTTAAGGGTTTGTTTTACAGAACTTGAAAACTACTGAGCAGACAGAAAAAGGGCAGTTGCCCTCTTCCTCATCTGCCAGACCACATTTTGAGAAGTCAGATAAAACCAGCCTAGGAGAGCAAAATAAATAAATAAAACCACCTTCCATTATCATTTGGTAACATTAAATACTCTATATTTTATAACCCCAAGTGTCAACATTCCATTTTTATTTCATGCTGTGCCCTTTCTTCCCTTGGAAAGTAAAATAAACTTCTTGCTTCAAAATCTATCCTAATCTTTGAGTCGAGAATTCTTTTTCATCCCATGGTATGACCTCCTTCCCTAATGAAGACAAAGACTGGAAAAATAACTTGTCTTAAATATGTATCCTAGAATATAGCTTTGAAATTTTCCAAACTTGTTCTTTTATATTACAAATTAGATGCATATGGAAGGCCTAGAAAGATCAAGTATCTTAACCTGACATAGTAACATATATATATATTTTACTGCAGATGAAATATACATCAGGTACTTTTGAAATGATCATTATTATCAGTTTGAGTTATTGATGTTACCATACTCTGAGGTTGAGTTTAGGATTAATATTAACATAATAATGCCATTATAGGGCATGGGTAGGTGAGAAAAACAGTACTGATGAAGATGCCTTTTTAATGTGGTTTAATGTCTTTTCCCTCTCATGAAATGATATTTTTTCAGTACTATAATAATCTGCCTTTCGTGAAACTTCACCACCATATGAGAAATTTAAAAGGCTTGAACATATTTCTGACAAGGTAGCAATTTAGTATCACAGTAGATCTGTAACGGCAGAGGATTGAAGTGGGAAAGAAATGAGGAGGTGTAAAAGAGTCACAATGTTGGAGAATCTGACTCACCAAGAAGCCGACTCACTGTACTAAAAGGACAAGGGCCTACGCAAATCCTTCCTAGCATATGCTGACATGATGACATGCCTATTTCATGCTCCATTGAGAGAGAATGCAGGAGTTCAGCTTTAATGTTCATTGCCACTTTCCTCTTTCCTGCTGATATTAAAGCCTTCATTATCGTGTGTAAATGCACTGCAGCATGCAAAGTAATATTCTGTGGTTCATATTCTCTCCTGTCATTACTTGGCCTCTAAAATGGGTGCACGGTTTTGCTATGCAAGTTCATTTCTACATTCCATAGTTCAAGAAATGGTTGCAAGTTGGCAGTAAAAATGTGGAAAATGACTTCTTCCAGATAGAAATGCTATATAGCAGCAAAGTATCACCAATATAATAAAGTTCTTGCAATGAGAAGCATAGCACAGTTGAAAAAACATGGTCAAAACATGGGTTCAACTGTAATTCCTATGGCTCACTAACAACTTTATCTTTGGAAAGTGATGTTTCTTGGTCTAGGTTTATCATCTCTAAATTACAAAGAGGAATGCTTCTCCTGAAGAATTCTTGTAGGAATTGGAAACAATGAATGTAAAGTCTTTTACAAATGCCATTCGGTAGTTACAAGTAAAGAAGATCTAACAGGTTTATCAATTAGGGTTCAATTAGAAAGACAGAACCAATATAAAGTGGTATAGAATAATGGATCTGTTATGGAGATTGGACCTTAGCAATTGTAACTGGTGAAAAAAGTCTATGAAATTCTATTGATGAACCTAAGGTTGGGAACACCAGGTAAATAGTGGGAGAGGTAATGGAAAAACTGGAGCCCATAAAAACAATTAGAATTTACAAAGACAAACTAGACTTTCAACTCCTCCATCACTACCTCGAGGCTCTCTGATTCAGGTAGCAACAGTGCATAGTGACTTATTCTGCACATTAGAGCATGTCGGCTGCTGTTTTATTTCTGTCTTCCAAAATTCACGCAAGCCTTTCATGTCCAATTCACACCCAGAACCACATAGGGAAGAATACAATAGTAAATATCGTTCCAGCATAGCTAAGTTGACACAGTATAAAGCTACTAAAATAAGATAGGCTATGGTATTCTGTCATAATCTCTTCTGAATCTCAGAGGCTAAAGTCAACAAGAGTTTATTTCTTATGAAAATTATATGTTCATAGTAACTCTGGGGCAGTTCTGTCCCAGATTGGAAATTGCCACACATCATGACAGATAAAAACAAATAATGTCAAACAATGTGCTTGCTCATAAAGCGTTTGTGCAGAGCAGACATACAGTACCCGTGCTCTCTATGCATTGGCCAAAGAAACCTATGGGACAAGTCTGGTGTCACTGGAGCCAAGAAAATATAATGCTACTCCAGGAAAGAGGAGCAGATACTTTGAATGATAATACAATCTTCTACAGTTAACTCTTCTTATCAAAAAGTGCTTGTTGCACTCTTTGTTGTGCAGGCAAGTACACTCGCATATTCTCCATGGAAGACAACTCAAAGAGTAATTTAGTTACAGCATCAGACTCAAATCTAGATCTCTGTGGTTTTCCTTGCTTAAGAGACCTAGGAACAACAATAACACCACCACGAAAACACACAAATTATTTGCTTCCCTTGAACCCTATATGTAATGGTGGGAGAGGGAGAGATTAAACACAAGATAAAAATGATAAAGGTAAACACCAGAGAGAATAGGTGGAAGAGCAGATTCACTGCATCATGGCAGCTCTACCTCATCATGGTGGGAACAGTGGTAATTTCCATTATTGGGATGCCTATTCCTCTCTGTGGGCACATTCCCTAGTTCATAGTTTTTTGTGGGCATGGCTTCATTCTCTGGAATACTGTTCTTTTCCATAATTCTACTTGATTACCTTTGCAGAGGACATTGGAAAATATGCACTATTTGGTAGCTGAGCAATTTTCATAGCTTTCTTCATGCCCTTGGATAGTAGGAAGTGCAAGAATCATTTCATGGATTGAACAAGTTCAGTCTAAGCTGCTGGTTCCTGCAGTACAACTCTTTGAAAACTTCACTTATTATCCACTTGATTCTGGTCAGTTCCATGTTTTAGGAGAACCACCAACGATTTGTTTTGACTTTTTAGACTTTTTTTGTGATTATTTTGAGCCTATTCATTTGCTGTCCAAGAACTACATGTTTATTGTCTTTCACTGAATCATCATTCAATTGAAAGGATTTATTGGTAAAATCATTAAAGGGCCTGCCAACCGGACTCTTAATTTGGTCTTTGACACAGGTTATTTTTTACTGTCACTCAATATTTTCTTAATTTTGTATTTTAATGTTTATAATCAACAGAGTTACATCATTCCATCCTATAAGTCTCAGAATTTTTGAACTCTAATTTTTTTTTTTTTTGAGAACAGTTTTCCATGGATCTATCCCTTTCTGGATGTCCTGTAAATGAGACACTGATTCCTCTTATTCCTCCTAATCGTCTTCAAGGAGTTCATATAACTAACAGCCTTAAAAGATATAGTGTTCTCCCTCCAGAGCCAAGCATAGACGTGCTTAGTGTCCAGGATAATGTTTACTGTCCAAGATAAGTCTCCCTTTAGAGCAAAAAGCAAACATGTTTACTCTCTGTCATAAAATATTCGTGTTCCCGAAGTTCAGAGTCTCTCTCCTGCAATGCAACCCATTGCTTAAGCAGATGGCATCTAGACCTTTTCTCATCAACTTGTTAGTTACAATTGGGGCTCAAGAAACTGGCACAGAATGCTGACACTGGCTATGCTATTAAAGTTTGTCTCTAAGCCAGAAGTCTCATGTCTTCTACCAGCATCCACCCATGAAATTGTGGCAAGCTAACTAATTAGCTTGTAAGTAATATATAATCTTAGATCCCTAAAAGTTCCCAATATTTTCCTGTTATTTCTGCTTGCAAGCTGGCATTGTTTTTGTGAGCTAATTTTCTTTATGCACTCTCTTTGGCAGATGTAACAATGAAAATACAGAATTCTACTAATATTCTGTTTTTCAATTTAGAGGCCCAAAGTTCATCCAGTACATTATTTGCCTTCTGAATAATCATGAATGTCTTATCAGCTGACACACTGGATTATGCAGTTTCTATTATCTAATAAGTTACTCACCACTCTCTCTATCTGGTCCCTAAATCAGTATCTCACTTTGATTTTTTGTTATATTAGAAGCCCATCCCCAGTACTAACTACTGAGTCAATTACTACTTCACCATTTACTTTGCATCTTCCAGAAAGGCTTAAAACATAAATTATTATCTCACTCACTTTATTGTTCTGTATATGCCCTATTTTAAAGGTCATTTTATGGTGGGATTTAATGAGGGAGAGATGATAAACACTTATAACGCTTTATCTCGATTCTTTAGTCTTCTTAAATCTTTTTTTCCCTTTTTTGTTACCAATAAAAAAAAAATTAAATGCAAGATACTTGCTTTGCTAGACCTGCTGAATAGAAAGGAGGACTTTTTTAATGATTTTTTTTTTTTATTTTTGAAACAGAGTCTCGCTCTGTTGCCTAGGCTAGAGTGCTGTGGTGTCAGCCTAGCTCACAGTAACCTCAAACTCCTGGGCTTAAGCAATCCTACTGCCTCAGCCTCCCAAGTAGCTGGAACTATAGGCATGTGCTACCATGCCCAGCTAATTTTATCTACATATTTTTGGTTTTCCAGCTAATTTCTTTCTATTTTTAGTAGAGATGGGGTGTCGCCCTTTCTCAGGCTGGTCTCGAACTCTTGAGCTCAAACGATCCTCTCACCCAGGCCTTCCAGGGTATTAGGACTACAGGCATGAGCCACCGTGCCCAGTCCTATGTTTAATGTTTAGTGTAAACAAAATCTTGTATTGTGAAGTAAATTTCCAGCCGAAATTTGGGATTAAACTGTAATTATAGATAGCTCTGAAATTTTATGAAACTATGCCAAAGAAATCTTAGTAGCAAATAAACTCTGATATTTACATGATGCCATGCTAATGCTACTTGGATATTTGAAATTATATGTTTTCAACTAAGGCTTCACGATTTTTTCATTTTCTATTTAGCTCATATTTCATTCATTGGATGTTTAATTGTCATTTAACAATTTATTTTAATTATAAATTCAAACTCTGTTCTGGATGATGCAATAAAGGAAGGAATTCAAATATTCCAAACCTTCCCTGGTATAAATGCAATTATGAAACAAAAATAAAACAAAACTTTTTAATACTGATTGTATGACCGTAAAAGAGAAACTTAGACCCTAAGATTTAGCACCAGAAACCTCTCTAAGCCTCATTTCCTGTCTATGTCTTCCAAGATAAAACTTACCTTCATGCACATCACAAAAGCATGTGCTTCTTGCTGTCTCTTTTAAATTTTGTTCTGGGAGGAGACTGGGAAGTGCCTGTCAAATCTTGAGCTGAAGAAACTTTGCTTTTATAAAAAGTTCTAGACCTCAACTCCTCCAGAGAGCCATCCTTTGTCTGTTGCCTCAGGGCTATCTTACCTGTGTAATAAATCTTTTAATCATACTAAAGGACTACTGGACAAAGTTATGGGTTTTGACATCTGAAACTGACCAGGAGTGGACATTTATCCATGCTACACCAAGGTTGCCATAATACTGATAAATGTAGAAATAAGAGATTTATAATAAATTATTTTTGCATTATCAAATACATGTGTGTGTCTGTACACACACATATATGCTCAGATATGTAATTTACAATCATGGAGAATTTTACTCATTTTATAAAAAACTAGATTGTAATAATCTATACATTTTATGCAGCAAATTTCTTTATTTCTTCAATAAGATTCTTTTAAAATGAAGAAATAAGTTCTAGTTTTTTTTTATTTTATTATAGTAGAGCAATATAGACTAGTTAATTACATTAAATATATAACTATTCAAATACATAAAAGGGGAATTAATGACACTTATTTAAAATTACAGTTTAAATACATATAATGTATCTGAGCTTGAAGAATATATGATTTTCCAAAAATGAAGAATTAATTTGCTAATTTTTCACTATGAGCTTGATAATCAAAAAATTTGCTTGTTCTTTCTACATAAATTGTCTCACTGGTAATACTATCATTACCAGTTAATTATTCTGTTGTCATAAAAGCCTCAAGCTGTTTTTACCCACAAAGAAAAGTGGCTTTCTAAATATCAATTGAATCTATGACATGTCTAGTATTGTATAACTACAGAATTTCTTTCTGCGCACTGCCAAAATCTTAAACTCTCACAACTAAAAGTCAACTTTTTAATTTTTTTATTTCAGCATATTATGGGGGTACAAATGTTAAGGTTACCTATATTGCCCATGGCCCCCTCCCCAAGTCAGAGCTTGAAGTGTGACCATCCCCCAAACGTTGCACATCTTACTCATTATGTTTGTATTTTAATAACATCTGGCTAACCTTTCTTTTATAATTCTTTCTAGTGGAGGCAAAGCTAAGAAAATAATTTCTCTATTAAAGTGAGAGTGTATGTTGTCCACATTTCTAGAAGTTCTTCATCACCTGCCAAACTCACTGTGGGACCTTTTAATTTTTGTTATTCGTTATTTAGGAGTAAGGCATATCAGAGCAGCAACTGGCAGAGTATAAGTACATCTCACCTCCCATTTCTGTTCTGGGAATTTGTTCTAATAGACTAAGCTAGTAGTTTCCAGTGATTTTAGATTCCATGTTCCAGGGCTCCGCCAAGGCTGCCCACCAGGAGAGAAGAGGTAATGGGCTTACTGTTATCAATACATGGCCTTCTCTAGAGCCCACCTCCAAGAACAGAGTAAGTGGAAGTATATTTCCTTTTATAGGTTCCTACGGCTTTAATGTGTCCCTCAAAATACAAGTGTCAGAAACTTAATCCCCAATGCGATGGTGGTGAGAGGTAGGACAGTTAACAGGTAATTAGGTCATGAGGACTACCCTCATGAATGCATTAATGTTATTAATGTGGAAGTGGGTTTGTTATCATGAGGATGGGATTGTTATAAAAGTAAGCTCAACCCCATCTTGCTTTCTCTCACGTAGTCTATTTCCCTTTCATCTTTCTTTATGGGGTGACACATCAAGAAGGTCCTTGCCAGATACTAGTCTCTTGATCTTGGAATTCTCAGCCTCCAGAACTATGAGAAATAAATCTCTGTTCTTTGTAAATTACCCAGTCTGTGATATTCTGTTATAGAAGCACAAAACTGACCAGGACATAGTTCCACTCTGAGGCCCAGTTCCGATAGGACACCTTACCTTTGAGAAGCCTATGGAGAGAGCACTAAGTGACCCAGCATCTGCTGTGTCTGGTTTTAGAGCTTCAACTGTTTATAAGATTTCAATCAATTGCACATCTCTGGCAATTTTTCTCCTTCTTTCCCTTCTCCCTACAATGTCTGGCAGATAGGTACATATTCTTCTGATGATACTGGCTTCATTTATTTTATTTTGCAAGGTAATTTTGATACCTTCTTTTGCTATTGAGAGACATTATAGAAGAATGATTAAAGGGGAGATTTCACAGTCAGAATACGTAGGTTGTAATCTCATTCTTACCAATTACTGGTTATGTAACCTCGCTTTTGTCTTCTTATTTGTAAAATGGAGATAAAATTGTAAAATGGATTCTTAGAGTTGGTGTGAGAAATGGATTATTTAACATATAAAAATTACGTAAAAAAGTGCTAGGACTCAAAAGTAACATTATATGAGTATTTTCTAAGTCCACCAGGCTGCTATAAAACAATAACATTGACTGGGTGGCTCATGAACAACAGAAATTTATTTCTTATGGTTCTGGAGGTTGGGAAGTCCAAGATCAGGGCACTGACAGATTTGGTGTCTAGTGAGGGCCCAATTCCTGGTTCATAGACAGCTATCTTTTAGCTGTGTCTTCACATGGCAGAAAGGGTGAGGGAGCTCTCTGGAGTCTCTTTCACAAAGGTACTAATTCCATTCATGATAGTTCTGCACTCAGGACCTAATCACCTCCAAAAGTTCTTACCTCCTAATAGCATCATATTGGGGGTTAGGATTTCAACATATAAATTTTAGGAGGCCACAAACAGTCAGTCTGTAGTATGTGTTAATTCATGTTAACATTTCTATAAAATAGATAACCATTATAATTTCTCCTATGACTGATAAATCTAACTTAACATGTACACGTTCTCTTTTCTGTAATTATTATATTATAAAATGCTTTCTTTTTAAACCCATGTAATATAACCTTGTTCATTGTCCATCTTTATAAGCAAAAACTCAGTAGGGCATAGTTGATTCAGATTCAAATTATGCTGGTTAAAATTGAAAAGAGTGCTTGCTATTAGTAATGATAAAATATAAAATAAAGAAAAAGCATAATAAATAGTTAATTTAGAAAATTCAGTTTTTCTAAACTGCATAGAATCTTTAGGAGAGAAATTGCTTTGTGCCACCAATTTGATTGCAAATCTGTGATTGTTTTGTTTATTGAGTTATTTTAAACATTCATAAGTCTAACATGTATTGTAAACTTCATAGCCTTCTCATTCTCTTGACTTTAATTTTTTTGACAATATCAGGGACAGGTTTTAATAAGGCAGTTGCCACATCTTTTTATTTTGTTCTGGACTTTCTTCTGAAGATCAATTCAGCCCTACTTTTACTTGAAATGACGTGTTTTGCCCACAAAATAACATAACTTTTAAGTGACTTTTAAACTAATCAAATCAATATCCACAGTATCAATCTATGTAATTTAGAATAGTTTCATTTGTTCCTTATCCATTCGATAAATATTATTGCCCAAACTATATGCCAGATTATGCACTAGGATTCTGGGAATATGAAAAAGAATTAAAATGTGTTTATGATTTCAAAGAGTGGAAGACCTAATAAGCAAGAGAAATAAAAAATGTAAAAAATAAATTGGGAATCAGTGTGGTTATTAATATAACAAAGATCTGTACAAGAACATTGAAGGAATAACTTTATGTGAGAAAGTCAAGGAAGCCATTACTCAAAATCTGAGATTTGTCATTTTCTAATCCTTTATGTTTTACATATATCTTATGATTTTAAATTATCAATGACTCTATCAGCATCAAACTTGTCTCCTAAGTGAACAGGCCATTGCATTTGGTAATAGATTCATTTCAGTCTTAGGTAACTGAAATGGTTACCTCCTGAGCTCTCACCTTCTGAATCACTTTTCAAAAGCAAAAAATGCAAATATTGTTTTGATCTTTTCTTTCATATCAGTAAATATACATAAGTCTTCATTATGTCTCTGATGACCTTCAAACCTCTAGTTCAGACCTACTTTTGCTCTTCTTTTCATATTTCATGCTTTCCCTTGGTGCACAGTATAGACTAAAAGCCCATCACTAGTTTTCCCTGGAACTTAGACTCTATGCGTACATCATCATGTAAGAGGTGCTGTCTTTTCTATCATCACTTTTAAGCCTTCATTTCTCACCAAACAATGTCAAACTAAGTTTTCTGGGCTAAGGATAGTGGATTGGATGCGTATGGATTGGACTCATGTACAAACTCACTATGCAAGATCATATTTTGAAATGTCTATGGAATGAGTTTCCCTTTCCTGTTACCATTTAAGAGTCTCAAAACCAGGCTGTGTCTTTTTATGTATATTTTCCTTGATGCATTTCTATATTTCTCATAACTTGAGTGCAGCTAATACCCATAAATACTAACTCATACATATTCAATGAGCCTGTGATGGTAAGGTTCCAAATGTCCTAAGGAAGCTCTTGAAATTCCTAAAGTTATTTTCTTACCTAATCTGGACCTATCGATTTAAATGATTTTAAATAGCTTTATGTTTATGTATCAATATTAGGTTATAGTATTAGATCTTACTATTAGGAAATTCTGTATATGTTTATGCTTATCTGTACAACAGTTACAGAATTCAATCCATATGATTTATTGATTTACAAGTAAATTTCTTTGAAATTGTATCACATTGTTTCACACATATAAAAATAAATCCATGCATCTGATGGAATCAAATTGCTCAAAACACTTTCTGCATTTTTAAATACATTTAAAATTATCTTGCCAAACATTTCTTTGCTTGATATAAATTTGAATTTTTTTTAAATAGATTGAGCATTGTTATCATTCATTTCCTAAATACAGTGATAATCATATGTTGGAGGAAGAATGTTTTTCAGGAATATATAGTGTTTATGGCTAGAATAAATATCTTAAAGAATTATGCTATATATACACATTTACAGTTTTTAATGCTGTGTTTAAAAAGTTTTACAAATATGGTTTTGTGTTTATTTTCTTTCAGAAATTTCCTGAATTAATCCTGGAGCAACTATCATCATGTTCTAGTGACAAAATAGTGAAATCTAACCAAAGATAATTTTATGGTCATCATCAGAGTAGCATTTAAGAACCATCAGAGAAAAATCTTGATTTCACTTAACACTTTTTAAAACTTCCCTTATGCTTATTTTTTTTAAATATTCAATGAATCATTTTTTCCTTGCTATATTTGGAAAGGAAGTTATTTGTTTTCTTAGAAGCAATACAAAGTAAAGAAATAAAAGAAATATATAAATATTCTGGAAAAGCTCATACTTTAAGATGGACTCTAAAGTCTGAGAAATATAGACACAACAGACTGTATATATTTCAGTGATGCACATTTTTGAACTATAATTACTTCGCTCAGATCTCCTTTTTAAGCTCTTAAATTACATGCAGAAACCCAAACAGTACTTGATTTACATATTTGGGATCCATAAAGCAACAAAAAACATGGTATTTGTGTCTACATTTCTAATATAACTTAGTTCTTAAAATAATCTCACTTCATTTTTACAAGAGACAAAAGCTTTTTGGAAGATCTATGATTATGGCACCCACATGCATTGCTTTTATGCTGCTGTGGGTGTAGGTCTGACAAACACTCAGCAAACAGATGGCTAACCCTCTGAATGGCATTATTCATGTTAAACAAAATGGCTTTCTGACGATCATAATGTAGCACCTGCTCTGGCATTGTTCTCCTAAGGGAAGTGAAAAAGTAGGATTTGGTACGTTTGTCAATTGCAGTATAAGGCTTCTGTTTGCTGATAGTCTTAAGAAAGAATATTGCTAATCAATTAAGAAAAATTCTCATTTTATAATATCCATCATAAAACAGGAATAAAATTTAACTTGTCAAGATATGCATAAATATATTTGTTTATGTCAATGAACAGAAGGACTTTCTTTGTATGTTGGTGGAACTTAGGGAATATTTTTCCCCCTAATGTACTAAATAGCTAAATTGAATCAATTACTGCTGTAATATTAAATGAATAAAAGACACACATCATAATGTTCAATTTTACTTTTAAACCTTGTTGCCAATTTCCCAATATTATTCCAAATATCTATTATAATATTTCACCACTTATACTAAATAATTATTTTATGAGTTAAATTTTCTCATAAAATACCCTTCAGATTAAATGATTTTTCCTTCTGCTTTTTATATAACTACATTTGTGCTGAGTGTTTTCAATTTACAATAATCTTCCCCAATGAAATGTAAACCTATTTACTCAAAATTCATTATCAGTGGTCATAAAATATAATTAATCTCCCCCAAGGTTTTACATCTCTACACTCATTGATGCTTATTCTGTTAGAATATTTTCCCAGTTAATTTTCTCTGATTCTTCATTTATTATAAATCTGCTCCATGATGACTCTGTTAGTTTGTATTATTTCTCAGATTTATGGCTGCACCATACTAGCTGCACTGTCATGACCAATAATACTTTGGAAGGAAGAATTGTCCCCAGTGATTTTGGACTTGCCACTGTCACCAAAGACTAAGTATATTGACATTGTATTTGATGCATATGTCTAATTCAGTAAACCAAAGGTCATGAATATTAGCATAAAAAGATTTTGTTTTTGCTATACTTTGTTATTAATGCAAAGTTTATTTCATGGTGTCTTTTCTACTTGAAAAGGTATTCACTGAGTTTAGAAAGGTATTTGATTATTTGTGTTTATATAGTTTTATATCTGGACTTCATAGTGACATTTTAAACCAAATTTTGATGTATTTTAAACCAAATTTTGATGTATTATATACATAAGTGAAATGTTAGAATGAGGAACAAACTTTTAGTAAAAGTAGAAATTACTCATTTTTATCAATTACGTGTTTTTAAACTTAATTTCTAAAATAAACAAAACAAATCCTTAAACGTATGTCTGTCTACCACAGAAGAAAAAAACATGTTACATTCACATTCTAAGAACCTGAGAAACTATATAGGGTGACAAGCAAAAGATTGACCTACTTGTGATTGAATGACAAATCTGAAAAATATGTCGAATATAGTTTAAATTCTATTGAAGTTCTTTATCTCTCTCACTTCATAAAATTGATCTTTCAGTGCCTTTCATATGCAAGACACAAAATAATTTCCAATCTAGCCACAGGATAATTTCCTAAAAAATTAAATTTTCATCTTAAATATAAAAATTATTAAAAAGTTATAAATAATATAAAACTCTTGAAACACATTGATTTGGGATGGTGGGATGGTGGGCAAACAGTTAAGTTTATATTAATAATTATTTTTAAATAAAAGATTGATGGCTATATACTATTGCAAGAAATAAGGAGGAAATGAGTACTATGTTGACAGTTTCTACAAGAATCATAAATCAAATAAATTAGGAATTTATTTTGCCATTTTTAATATATATAATTTGATAATGTTTCTTGATAAGTGAGATTCACTACCTCTCAGTACAGCTCCTTGTAGAGATAATAAATATTGTTTATTTATTTTTATTTATTTTATTTATTTTATTTCAGCATATTAATAAATTCTGTTTAAATATAAATTTCTATTTAGGTAACAAAGTTTTCCTTTTAACAAGACTGGAGTGGCCTCAAAAGAAAATCGCTGTGGTTTGTATGTAATTGATTGCATCCACCTTAAGACTAATTTGGCTAATATAGTTGAAGCTATGTGCTAAGGGATAACATAATATTTTGGAATTTTCATACCACAGTTCTCTGTGTAGGAGCACTGTTTTCTGAGAAAAACTTTAGCCCAATGATGATCATTTTTAGATACATTTCTGTATTGTGGCATTTTATTTCACTCTGTTCTGGTTAAAGATTTTAGATTTCATTAGGAGTTGTGCCAATCCTAACCTTTCCTAGATTGATTATCAAAGTACATGGATTTGCCTTTAATTTCCAATGTAGATGGAAAGTAATATAATCTCAATTTTCCTCAAGAATGCCAAGCAGTGCCTTAAAAAAAATCAGTGTTATCATGTAAATATGGGTATGACATTCTTCAAAAGGGCATATTTTAAAGGAATAAACTGTTGTTTTTTTAGAATGCATTCTTTGCTAATATCAGTCTAATACCTTAAAAACAAAAAATGTGTATGTATAGTGTTCTCATCAATTTGACTACTTTTAATTTTTTCACTGTTTGGAAAAATTTGCAATGTATTCCCTCATACTCATTAGGGTTGTTTACTACCTTTATGTTTCCTATTAATATTTATGTTGCAAATGTTGCTGTTTTCTGGAAAGTGGCAATTTTCTTAAATTAATTTTAACTTTTACCTTTCCTCAGAGAGACCAAGTCTATTCGTATAAGTTAAAGGTTAGACTCCCTCAAATATAATAGCATTCGTCACTCTTCAAGTCTTAAAGCTTAATGCCTAGAATATTCTCAGTTGAGTTTGTATCTTCCTCCTTTTTTGATTATTAGTTTAGTTTAGACAGCAAATAATCTTAGGTGTAAGACTACCCAAAATAATCTTTATTGATGAATACTTGTCCATTTTTTTTATCTAAAGTTATCGACTGTATTTTTATCTTTTTTTAAAAAAAAATGATTGCCTCAGTCCAGAGATTTACTTTCTAACAGTTCTGGAGGGTGGAAGTCTGAGAGCAGGGAGCCATCATGGTTGGATTCTGGTGAGGGCTCTCTTCCTGGCTTATAGACAGCCTCCTTCTCAGTGTGTCTTCACATGGCAGGAAGAGAGCTAGCTGTAGCCTTTCTCCTTCTTCTTATGTGGGCACTAATCCCTTTTAAGGGCACTAATACTTTATAAACGTAAGGGCCCTGTTTTTATGACTTCATCTAGAGCTAATATATTCCCAAAGGTCTTATCTCATACCATCACATTGGGGTATAGGGCTCCAAGCATATGAATTTTGAGGGGCTACAATTCAGTCTGTAGTAGCACTAATTGTGCAAGTAAAACTTTTAGGGGCAGTATAAAATACTTTCTCAATGTCCAAATATGTGACAGCTGCTCCATTTCTTTTCTCCACTGATTCTGTGATTATGTTTAAATCTGTCAAGTGAATCTGGAATGATTAATTATTTGAGGCTCATGCCATTAATTATGCCTGTATGTTCTTAATATTTATGATATTTATTTTAATATCATATATGCATACATTATTAATAAAGGGAAAATTTACAAAAATTATTTTATATTAGTGTTTTCTTTCATCTGTTTTTAATTCTTTACCCTTCTTCTATATTATTGGTTCTTCATTTCTCAAAAAAGAGGTTCAGAAGGTTCATCTATTAAAGATTATATTAGTCAGCTATCACACTTATCTAGTTAGCAAAAGTATTGGTTCATTTGCTTAAAATCCAGAATATTTAATTTTCCTAAATAATTTAAAATTTAATTTTAATGTTTCTGTACCTATCAGAATAGGAGTCTCCTACATATTCCTACATATATGTTGTTCTGTCCAACTTTCTATATTCCTGCTCTTACAAACCTAGTGCAGATCATCCCTGAATTGATATCCTTCCTCTCTGCTCCATTCCAGTTAACTCTCTACAAAACATTCAAAGTGATTAAACAAAGTAAAAAACAAAAAAACAGGAAAAGCATGAATTGGATCAAGTCAGTGGTCTGCTAAGAGTGCTCTCATGACTTCCTTTTGCTTTTAGAGCCCTATGAGAGCTGTCTGTGAACATATCTTAGTTATCACCTTGAGCTACTCACTCCCATAGTCAGTGTATTTCAGCTCTGTTCACATGTTGCCATTGTATATGCTTTTCCCTCTATTTGCAGTATACTGGCTGGATTCTTATTATTTTCCAAATCTCAACTTAGGTGAGGTTTTTGGTCTCACTACTTGACAGGTGCTGTAGTAAGTATTGTGGTTAAAAGAATGGGCAGGCTGGCATTACATGGCTCATGCCTGTAATCCCAGCACTTTGGGAGGCCAAAGCAAGAGGATTACTTGAGACCAAGAGTTTGAGACTAGCCCGGGCAATATAGCGAGACTGCATCTCTACAAAAAATTTAAACATTAGCTGAGTGTAATGGTGTGTGCCTGTAGTCCTAGCCACTCAGGAGGCTGTGGCAGAAGGATCACTTGAGCTCAGGAGTTTGAATTTACAGTGAGCTATTACCAGGCCACTGTACTCCAGTCTGGGCAAAAGAGTGGACCATCTACTCTCTAATCCTATTCCAACCTTTCACTACCAGTGTGGCCTTGGGCAGATGACTTTATATTTGTATTGCATTTTCTTCACCTACAAAAATTGACTTAATATTAACAATATGGCCTATCTCAAAGATTTCTTGTAAGGATAAAATAAGTTAATATATATAAAGCACTTCAAAGAGTGTATAGTACATTTTAAGTACTCAACGAAGGCCACATCTTAGAGTTTTATATCAATAAAAGGTTCTCAATTATTATATTAGTAATTATTATAATAACAATAATATAATTACTAATACTTATATTAATAATTAATACTAGCTAACTATTCAATAAATCTAAATTATAGGCAGTGTATATGTGTATAGTCTATACTTCTTACTAAACTCAAAGGTCCAGGCCAGGCAGTACATGTTTTGTTTGTCATTAGGTAACTAGTACCTATAACTGCCTAGAAAGGAGACCAACTATTTTTGAATGAATGAATGCTATTGACATAATTGAATTCCATTAAGCAACTGAGTTGGACAATCTTTTGACAGTAGAGTGGAAACTCCCACAAAAACCACGAAGGCAGTCCATGAACCTAATAGCAGTGGCTAAAGAACATAATTTGGCAGACAGCTCTTAGCTGTACTTAAACTTTCAGACAAGACAGCCAGCAACAAACAGATTCAGTGAAAGAATCCAACTTGAACACTGGTGAGTGAGTGGGCTGGTGTGGGAGACATCTGACAATAGACAGTAGGTAAAATCCTGGCAACTTGCTAGTCCAGGGAATTTGTTAATGGTTACTGTAGATATTTGATCACTTGAGCTATTTGGTGCTAGGTCAGGTATAGTACTCACAGCAGGGAATAAGGTCTAGGGAAACAAGATAAAAATTATTACAGCAGGTGGAGATTTTGTCATAAAAGGTAAAATAAAAGCTCGCAGCCTAAAATATATTATGATGATAACATAATGCTGCCAATGTAATGAAAGGACTAAGATGCAAGTCCTTCCCTGAATAGCAAGTTGAAAAGAAATTTGTTTTACCTTTAATTTTCTGAAGTCCTCATTGAGGGATATTTAAGAAAATGTTTTTATACTTATAAACTATGCTAGACACTGAAAAGAAAATTAGGCAAACTTTTTTTTCTGAAATGAATGAAGTTACATTTAATGTGTATTTTGCATGATGATTTCATTGTGCTTCACTTTGTCTTTGATTTTCTCACTTCATTTAAATCGTTGTAGCAATTTTTCTTTGGTTTGCCTCCTCTGCCAAACAGCTGAACATATTTGAATTAAAAATGCAGCTGCCTTAATCAATCTTTCATGGTATATATGGATTTAAAAAATAAATTTTCAAGTACAAAAACTCATGACATTATTCAGCTCATGAGCTAATTCAAGATCTGTTTGTCATGATGTAGCTATTTCTATTCCTATGCAAATTCTGCTTTGTTCTTAGTATTGACATTTTCCTCCATTTCACAGTTGGCAGAATTAAAACATAGACTAAAACATTACAAGTAAACTTTCATTATATTAATGCAAAAGCTCAAATTATCTTAATTATACCCATTAATATAATTAATCCACAAACAAATGCTAATGCCATTGCTAGTTTATGTGGTATGTCGATCATTTCAATTTACATATCTTCTTTGGGATTCTCCATTTTCACATCTAAAAATGGGAAAAGCTATGCAGAAATATATCATGTCTTGTGGGAATTAATCTACATTACCTATAAGATAAAATTTAAAATAATTATGTTAACACTTGCCGTGAATTTTCTTCATGTGTTTGAAAATTATTTTGGAAGGTAGAATACTTACTTTGTTATTTTGATTTAAATAAAATATTTATTATTCATTTTATATATAGCTGCATGTGTAGTTAAGGAGAAATGAAATTATTTTCTAGAGTTAGGTAATTATATTCAAATATGACCAAGAAGTTGCTATCAAAATAATGCATGTCTAACTGGAGAAAAATTATTATACATTTTCAACTTTCCAGCACTTTTGGATTTGTGAATAAAAACATTCTTTGAGTATGTTCTTATTTCAAACTTTTAAACAACTCAGAAAATGTCATTTTACTAATATCAGAGCTCTCTCATCTCTGAATGCACTCAAACATATCATTAATGCATATTAAATTAAATTTGTCCCTATCACATATAATTTTATAAAGAATGATATTTTTATCTGTCAACTAATTGCACCAATAGGCTTCACTTCAGTGACATAATTAATAGACCATAATATTTAAGAAGGTGACATTTCTTACTTGTTTTGAACTCTTGACTTGGAATTTGAAAAGGAGAATAAGTTACTGATACCAGGATTTTAATGTAGAGTAGTATCTAGTTTGCAGTTAACTGAAACAGCTTTTTTTCCCATAACAGCAATAAAATAGAAAGGACTAATTACCCCTTTTATAGGTGCAATTGGAACTTAAAACTCTAGAGACGGTGTGAGCAGTAAACCACTGTTAGAATCTACTTCACCATCTGTACCTTAACATTACAGCTACCAAATCAATAAACAAACAAAAGACTCAATCATATATTGAGTCTTGAGCTAAATATATTATTCTAAGGTTTTAAATTATTTCTTAACATTCTCTGGTAACTCTAAGTAGTTAAAACAAATTTTTAGCTAAAAATAATCAGATTTTCTGTTCATATATATTTTGAAATAATTACAGTGTCTTTAAATATTAAACAAGTTATAAATCTGTTTTTGAATTTTTAAGAATAATTTAAAAAAAAATTTTATCTTTCATTGTCTTTAGCAGATATGATGCAGTGCCCTCTTAAAGTAGAGATCAAACATGATGGCCAACAATGCATTTATTTATGTCTTGAGACACTCACTTTCATTATTTCCAAGTGAGATAGTTTTAAATACATCAATGAACGCAAGAATGAATCTTAATAAATGTATTTTTATTTTTATTGTGGAAACCATAGACTTGGGAGAAAAAATACATGTAATTATGTTCTTTGTTTGGAATAAAACTAATATAAAAGTAAACCTCTCCATGTATAGTATAGATTAAAAAACATAAGGCAATCTCTAAAACGTAATGTGCTGTTTAATGATTATATATATTACAAATAAAATCACATTCAATCTGAAGACAGACATCTTTTCAAAACCTAACCTTTGAACAAACTGAGTTGAGTTAAAAATACAGCTTTTTTTTCTACTTAAGTCAAGAGAGTCTAAAATAAGATTAGGCATAAGTCTAGGGTCTGTGAGGCTATACAAATGTCTTAAATAATGCATTCTAAATTTCAAATCAGTGTGCTATGCTTCCCAAAGTTTTTATGAGAACTTCCTTTTATATGCTGAAGCTACATTTTTCCGGATCTCTTCATAATTTTGAAAATCACTATAAATTAACTATTTAAAAATTAACCACGGTACAAAATTTCCAGAAAATCCCTTCTCCACGCTCTTTCAAATATAAAAATTCAATCATTTATCATTCAGCAGAAATAGTCTAACCTACATTTCACTGATATGAAATTAGATGCAGTGCATGTATTGAAAGTCAAGATATTCGTTTGCTATGCATGTTAAAATATTTACCATCTTATATATGGGCTAAATTCTTGCTGAATGAATGAACAGACCATCTTCCTCCAAATTGCACAGTCCTGCCAACAGAGGTTAAAGCTAGATTATTAGTTAGGCTCTCTGATTGGCTGAAGACTTGATTCAGTATTTGGTCCTCCTATTTGACCAAGTTTTCAACTAGGAATTATTTTTCTTTCCTTAGTGAGAAGAAAATAAAAGCCCTATTGTTTCTGTTATGCCTTTAAATAGTAGGGATGGGCAGTGTGGAATGCT